>JAZAVI010000667.1:0-56453 GCA_036326025.1 Chrosomus eos | reverse complement strand
AATTAAGAAAGTCCTAAATTAATAATAACAGAATTTAAATTTTCATTGCTTTCCTGTTGGTTTACTATGTCAGAAAAAGCATTATGTGTTTTATTAATAGCGATCAAAGTAGAGTAAAGGAAAAAATAACTTTATGAGTAAAGGAAAATATGCTATAGTTTTGATTTTAAAAACTTTTCACATCTTTACTGATGTTCTTTAACACAGCTTCAGTGCACATGTGTCTTCCTGTTTTTTTTTTTTTTTTTACTTTAGTCTAAAAGTTTGTAAGCCCATTTTGTATAAGCTGCTTGTATGTCAGCCTTGATTAATTTCTCATTGATTCACAGGTAAATGCTCCCAGGCTTTAGATTGCAAAGAGATGAATGAAGAACGAAGTGTTAGTACAAAAGTGGGCCATACCTGCTGTCTAGGGAGAATTTTTCTCAGTCCTGTGCTCAGAGTTTTCCAACAAGGCTTCACCCAATGGAAGACTATTTAAAAAGACATGAAGAAAAAGGCAAGGCTCCTCAATAATGTTGCCTCATTATCAACATGTTAAACCTATACAGCTCTCAGTCCGTTTTAGGTCCATGTTGATTTAGTTAACGGTGCTTGCTTAGCCTTAAGTATCACTACTATTATTCATACTCAGGTTTGTGTATTTGAACAAACCCTAAATACTAAGCATGGAACATCTGTACCTCTGCTCTATTTGTGATACAGGTTAGGGGTGTGCAGCAAAGCCAACATCTGTATCTGTGCAATCACGAAATTATTCAGATCAGATAGGATGTGGTTGGGGCTAAAACATGGCAAAACCACATGAAAGCCTATTTAAAAAGCATTCCCCCACATGATTTCCATTTAACAGATAAGCCTTGCATAATTCTTAAAACATATTATTTCTAATAATTTCAATTGTAATTTTGTAATTTTGTTACACTTAAAAAAAAACTACATGAAAAGCTAATTTTTACATTATAGTTGTTACCATATAGCAAACTTGTCTTGTATAAATCATTTACAATATAGTTTTTATTACAAACTTTATTATGAAAAATAAAATAAATGTTGTATACAAGTGGTGGGAAGTGGCCCTGAGCTTGACACACAGAAACATTTTATCCTATATATTGCTCGGAAGATAACAGTAACAGACATTTCAAAAAGTGAAAAACAAGTGCAGCAGCAACAACAACAACAAAAACAAAACATCTATGAGTTGTAAAAGTCACGTTTGGATTTGGTTTCAGTTTCTGTTTTTTGGACTCTTAGTTTGTATGTTCTTGCTTTCTTGTTTCTTATGTTCCCATTGCTAGTTTATTACCATGACTTCACATCATTATCACTTGTGTCTTGTTTAGTTCCTCATTATCTTGTGTACAGTATATTGCCCTCAATTCAGGGTCCACCATTGCCTTTATTTATTTTTTCATTCTCTCTCTCCTGTCTTCCTTTTTTTGTTACATTCATTGTTATTTTTGTAAGCTAAAGTTAATCTGCAATTAGATCCACATCTCATTTGTCCTTGCCTGACCCTGCCATGACAGAATACTGGACCAAAAATTGATCTAGCAGCCAATTGGTCTCCACCTCACCCAGGATAATCGCTCCCTTGGGGACCACACCAGTGAGTTTTTTGGACCTTGCTCATCAGACACAATACCCAGACTATTTGTTCAATTAATATTATTATTTTTTGGTTACACTTTATTTCAATTGTCCACTTTAGACATTCTACTACTCATGCTAGCACCATTGCTGCGAGTACTACTAATATTTTCTTTAAAAATGTAAACATTTCATATTTTCATTCATATTTATGTATCTGTTTGTGTATTTTTTTTTACCTAAGCGTGGCCACAGCCAATTGTGACTTGAATGTGCAAGTTATTTTAACTGTACAAAAACAGGTTGTTACTTTATGCTGCTTTATAGCACACCATTCTTGGGACGGCCATGTTTAGCACTCTGGGGACCAAGAACGCACCGGCGCATTTTGCTCGTTTTTTTTCACATAGCAGAAAAATAGACTTAAAGGTGCCATGTGTAACAATTGAGGTAAAAATATCCAAAAAATTAGCTACACGCATCAAAAGAGTGAGAAGAAATAAGGGTGATCATGTCATTAAAAAATGACAAGTTATAGTGCTGCAGAGATATCAACCTGAATTAGCATGCTAAATTACTAGCCCCGGCCCGACAGGTGTCATAATACCAGTTTCGGTCAAGGGAGGCGTATATATATATATATATATATAATATATATATATATATATATATATATATATATATATATATATATATATTGTTCTTGCATTCTTTGGGGTCCTTGCATTCTTTCTCACACCTGAATGAAATGCTCATTACTATGCAGTCATTACTATGCAGGTCTTTTGTCTTCTCAGGTGTGAACCAACTAACTATTCACAAGGGGGTTGGGCAGTTGACGCCCATTCGCATATTGCCTTGGAAAACAAAACATTTTTTTCACAATTTTAATCAATCTATTGTGTTATGTGAATGATTAGGCAGGATGATTTTCAGATCATTTTGAAGCAAAAACTCTAGGCGACAACTTCCATTAGTCAAAAAAGTTGTGGACACATATTTAGTATATGTTTTGTGGCCTTATTTCAGAAACTTTAATTTTTAGTTTTTTTAATAACCATGCATAGACAATATTCTCTCAAAAAGTACATACATGTTGCTCACATATTATGGTAGCCCCGTTTGTGCTATATAGAGTGAATTTATACCTTTGCCATTAACATGTTTATAAATAACTGAAAAAAAGCACAAATGTCAGTGCATGTCAAAACATCCCAAGGGCCCCAAAAACACCTTGGTCCCCAGAGGGTTAGCTCTGCCTACATTCAAGTGAGCCTTTGACGCCTTGTCTTTGCTTTTACATTCACATCCATTGGTATTCTAGTGGTGTCTGCTTCTCAGATATGATCTAGTTTAAACACACGTTGGGGAGTCTGCCGAGAGCTAACAGCACAGCCCTTGCACTTCATAAATCTAAAGGACAGATGAGGAGTAGAACTATACACACAGTAATACAGCTGAAACACTCTCTCCCTAAGCCAGTGGCAGAGCTTTGGTGTTTCGCTTTCATTCTGGACCAGAGCTGTCAGAGCTTTTTCTGAAGGAGGAGAAGGTACTGGGTCAAAGCTAGCAGCCTCTATTGCAGGGTTATTCAATTAAAATTCTAAGAGGTCCAGTTAGAGAAAATTTCATCAAGCAAAGGTCCGCAACATCACAATGACTAACTTTATCTAATGACTAAGCGTTATCATTCAGTGCCACAGCCTACTAGTTGTATGAAAATATGTAAGTAGCCTACACTCTTAAAAGAAATGGTTCTATTTAGAACCAAAAATGGTTCTATCACCCGCTTCATATATGGAACTCTAAAATGGTTCTATATAGAACCATTTTAATGGGTTCCATAAATAGAACCCCAAATGGTTCTTTGAATCCAAGTTAGATGGTTCTTTATAGAACCATTTAAGGGTTCTATATTATTAAACCATAATATGATATTTAATAAAATTATTATTAAATTATTATGAATACAAAAATATAACCAATCCAGAAAATTCCAAAAGTTTAAATTTATTTAATTGATTATACAAAAATATTAGTGTCACATTTAAAATTACACATCTGTATACTCTGTATTATACAGCAAAACATTTTTTACATTTAAGATGTTAAATTACATTCAACCATTTAGTTTGAATTTAAGCAATTTTCACTTTGCAATAAACATACATAAGCTTGTTTATGTACTGTATGTACATGTACAGTACTTAACTTACATGAAAATGAGGAAATGAGGAAAAACAAATCTTTGATTTCATATTTTTGATATTCAACAATGTAGGGACTCGGGAGCTTTCATTAATTCTCTTTTATTGAGTCACGAACTCGCAACCAATTTAAATCCAGAACAAAGGGACCTAACTTTAACAGACATTCCTAAAAGGCCATGTGGTCAGCCCTCGGAACCTCTATCTCCCGAACTGGCGTCTTCAAGTCTAGAGAGTACACCCTAAAGGTGTCATCAAAGCTGACAAATTGTCTTAAGTGTTCCCCAAACAGCGGTTTCTTTCTCTTGAGACAACAAACAGGCCTTCTTCTCCCCACCCCGGACGGAAACGAGGGGGGGGGGGGAAAGCGCAGAACATACGTTGCTTTGTCTGTTTCCCGCCGAGAGCAATACACATTCACGCACATACACCTACGCACATACTTACACACGCAGGAAACTCTAAACGTAGGACTTTTACATCCTAATTCATTACTAAAACATCTTCAGTGTGTTAAAGTACATGTAGACGAACTGTAAATGTGCAAACTTGTATTACGAATGTTTTCATGAATGTAAAATACTTATAAGTGCCTGAAAATACGCTTTGAGATGTAATTCTGCACGTGTATGTTTTTAACGTATGATGCTTGATACGGTTGTGACCCTTTTAATCTGATCTATCCATTAAGCTGTATATCAATATCGTGAAATGTATAATCACATGTATAATCCCATTTCCCAAAGCAAGCTTAATTTCTTCTTGATCATAAAGTTGCAAATTGACTCCGAACAACACCCACTCAGGGGGCGTACGCGCTCCTCGAGATGGGCCATTATCATTGGCCGGCGCGCCTTACCCAGGCGTGCCCAGCTCATCTTTAAATTCTCCAACACAGAGACAATCGCTCTCTCTGTCCGTGTGTATCCTGTTCCTGTGTATTCTTTGTAATCTTCGTATTTTATTTTAATGTTCCTGTTTTTACTTTAACTTCGTTTCATTTTGCGCATAGCCAGTCTGTTCTTAGTGTTCTCGTCTCCCGACTGAGACCTCCCCGTGCGTTTCGTAAGTCTTCCAGCACTCCGGTGAAAAGACTCTCTTCACGCATACCGAACTAAGTCAGGATGTTTGAATCTCCCGCGAACCAACCACGCTGGGACCCCAAAGAAACCCGACCTCCATCTCCGGGACGCCACACGCTGCTTCCGTACAACAAACGTACAGGTCTGAATGCAAAATTTGTTCAATACAAAATTTAGACGTTGTAAAGTATATCTCCTGTGGCTGTCTCTAAAGGTTTACTCTAAACTGTGCTAGCAATTGTATTTTCCTTGTGTTTTCTTTTCTTATTGTTTTATTTCATTTTGTTTAATCTATATCCTGTTACATGTAGTCTAGTTCATTCATTAAACCTCATTTTATACTTTATTGACTCTGTGGTTGTTGCTCGTATAACAAAGCCTCTTTAATATAAAAGATCCTAGCTACAATCTGATAATCGTTTAAGTGCACAAAACATTGTCAGTTAATTTAAGCTAAAATAGACCATAAGTCATTTGTACCCTTTTAGCCTAAATACACGGCGGACGTGTGAATGAGCGAGGAGGGGTCAAATGCTTTGGTATTGTTGAAGATCAGCCATTCCTCTGTGTAGGATGTATATTAAATAATTAACCATAATTCGTTGTGTTTAATTGTTATATACTTACCCTGAACAGACGGGTACGCTGTACACCCCTTTGTGGGGAATTTATTAACGTAAGGACCCGGTTCAAACTGTATTCAATAATTTGTTGATCATAGATTAATAGTTATTGAATATCTATCCCCAAACTTAAAATTGATAAAGAGCTTATGGGCCGGAAACCCTACAGGAATTTTGGTGGAGAATGTGGGCAATATTTTAAGCTTTGTTGTGTGAGCAATTAATGCAGGGGCAATGTTGTATATTTTGTTGAGTTTTGATTAAGAAACGCGAGGCGCCGCGCGCGCGCGCATGTTGCAAGCGGAAAGCCAAGTTTCAGCTGAGCACATTACAAACGGCTAAATTCACCCAAGCGTGTAATCGTTGTAATTGCTAAAATGAATTACAGTTCGTAATACTGATATTCACGGTTAAAGTATTGAATGTAAACTGTAGTTCGCAACAAAAGAGATATTACCTCTGTAAAGACGTTTACATGTTAAGATATTGTCTTTAATCAGCCTGTTTTCAAAACGAGAATCTTTTGAGCAGTGCGATAGAGGAATTGAATACAGCGAGGCTCCTGTGTTCAAACCTATAAGGCCTGATATATATAATCGTTAGATTAACGAAAACTCCTGGTTTCAACTTTGGCTGAGCTAACCAAACGTTAAACCAAAACATTTTAAATCATTAAAGTGCTAAATGATAAATGTATTGAGAGTTAAACCACAGACGTCAATTCCTGTTGGTATTGTTATGTAAGTGCAGTGAATTAAATCTGCTTTACTAAACCCGTGGAACATAGCACTGTAAATCCGCCTGAATCTAAATTATTTGCAGTATATAGGATTCTGCGCGTGCCCTGAAAAGGTACAATTGAAGCGTGTGGTTGTGATTCTGTTGCTGAACACTAGAGCGCAGCCTTGCGCCTCAGTCTCAAATCACTGCCACACCCTCTTCTTCGACGTGAGCGTAATAGCGCCACCGTATGGACGCTCTCAGATAAGGTCACTCTCTCCTGAATTTTTTCCTTTCTAAGTCAGTTGTAGTTCCTCACAGGAAGTGACTCACGGGGAACGCCCCCTTGTGGCCTTCAACGCTGAGTCAGCTCTTTGTAATTCTCGATTTCTGTTTGAGATTCCAGCCTATTTTCAGTTGGGTTGTTCTAAGGCTGTCACTGATTACCTTACAGCAGTCGTGATTAGCATTAGAAGTAATCCATCCGTTAATTTTCAGAGTCTCATTCAGATTGGTCTAAAGAAAAACTTTGAAGGTAAAACTGAATTAAATTCTCACTTCACTTTATGAATTAGGTTACGAATAATTCTACTTGATTTCGTTTTCTGTCCGGATAAGGTTATTGATTGTCCCTCAGATAAATCAATAAATCTATTAAATTCTTTACCTTTTTCCTTCTCGATAAATTAATGAGTTTGATAATTTGTTTTAATGAATGATAACTCTTATTAATCGTCTTTCAAAAAAAATTAATTAATAAATTTTTTTTTTATTTATTTTATTAATTTTTTTTTTTTATTTAATTTTTTAAAAAAAAAATTAATTTTTCTCTTCCAAAAAAAAAAAAAAAAAAAAAAATATATATAATTTTTTTTTTTATTAATTTTTTTTTTCCCTCTCTTTCTCGCACTCAACCCTGCCGTCTCTTAAGTGATATTTCTATCACGACGGTACCCACACTATCTTAGGTGTTATTCAACATCACCGTCTATGCTTATTTGAATTGAATTCAAACCAGTTGACTTACAATTCCAATTAAGTTGTTTCCCTAGCCGGCTAACCACTGGAAAGTACCCCCTCTTGTGGCCCAAAACCGCCACTACAGCCTACTTACTCCTGTGTTTATCCTGCCTTACTCACTGACCCTTCTCCGTAGGTTATTCTGACAACTAACAGTGTCACAATTCCCTCCTGCTTCTCTCTCTCCCATTAGGTAACAAGGTTTTGTATTTTCTACACATACAGATACTCAATTTTGTTTTAGACAAAGTAAGCTTTGAAGTAATTCGAGAGTCACCTTTCTCTATCACATTTGTTATCTACAGGTAGATTTCTCTTGCGCTGGTGTGATCTGACCGTCATATCTGGTTGGTGTCCAGGGGCGGGGTCGTCTGACCGGCGTAACCAACGCTTGCTGTGGGTGAGTCGCGGACCTCCCTGTCTCTCCATTGGTGCGGCACGCAATAAGACATCAGCAATTTGGCGCTCCCAATAAGGGGAGGCTCACCACGCGATAAGACACAAGGCAATTTCGGACCTAGTACACAAACCAGGGCCTAATAGGGGGCCACTCGAAAGAGGGTTCTGGGGAAAAGTCCCCTTTGCAGTGTCGTAAGCAGGTGACCTCCTGGGCGTGCCAGTTGTGTTAAAGTCTATGTTGTTTGAGAGGGCGCATGGTGGTTGAGGCACAGGAGAGGCCGTGGACATCTCGGTTAAGTGCTTGGAGCGACGGAAAGATTGTCCTCGACGCTGGCTCCCGCTAGTGTGATTTCAGGTCACCCCAGACAAGCTAAATTAAGGTAAAGCAAAGACATCCACTTAGATAAACCACAAGAATATTAGATATTTCTCCCGTGACATTTAAAGAAGTGTCCACCCCTTTTTCTCAGAAAACCACACATAGTCGGCTCAAGCCCTCTTAGTCCCCGTAACCATTTCTGTGCTATTGTTTACTCTATCTTAACAGATCCAGTAATTCCTTTTGTTTAATCTCACCTTAAGTTTTTCTTGCTATTCTTCTGTTACTTCTCTCTGTTCTGTGTGAACTGTGCCTTCCAGGTCACCAGAGACAGAGCCTACAGAGACACCCCAGGAGAGTTAAAATAACAGACTGACAGCCGAGCCGTTAGCACCAACCGTGACCTACTAGGCTCCGGTCCTGTCAAAATCTTGATTTAGCCCTGCGCTGACCTAAACAATTTGTCCCTACCTAACTGTCTGCATCAGTTAGTCAAAGTACCGTAAACGGCAATCGCCGTATTAAGGGTATAAGCGCATAAATTGTAGAACAAATTTGCATTTGGTCTGTTTGTGTTTGTGTGTGTTGTGCTCCTCTCGCCTGCAGTAAGCCACATGTCCCGGTCTCCCAGCCCCGCAGCCCACTGGACAGCCTTGAGACATGCTGAAGGCCATGACAGCCCCGTCCTGCCCGAGGATACCGGCGACTCCGAGCCCCGGAACCAGGCGCAGCTGGACACCGACCTGGACCTGCTGATGAGGCACGACCCAACACAAAGCTACAGCCACAAAGAATGGGCCCGAATCGTGGGAAACCTGGCCCCACACACTCGTCGCACAAGCCCGCCTTCACGAGAGACACGCCATCGACCTGGAACAGGAGACGGCAACTCTACGTCTCCAAGCGGAGGAGGCCCGGCGCGACCAAGCAAAGACCCAAAGTCGGCTAGACCAGCTACTACTCGAGAACGAGGAGCAGGACGAGGAGGAAACGGACCCAGAGTCACGGAAGGAAGTAGAAGAACTTCAAACTGCTCTGGAAAACCTTCGTCTAGACACCGACCAAAAGGAACTGAAAGAGAGAAAAAGCCAGAGAGACACTCACCGAAAAACTGCAACAAGGTGAAGCTCTCCTTGAGAGAGCAAACAATGAACTAAAAGAAAGAGACGCCAAAGCCTGTGAGAAACACTTAAAGGCGGCCAGAGCTGAAATTGATGAACTTATCCAGCAAAAGGAACTTTATAAAGATGAACTTGAGGCTGTCCACCGTGAGTTGAAACACTCCTATAAACTTCAGAGTGACCGGGAAAGGGAGACACACACTACAAAGTTTTCCCCCGACCGGTCAGTCTGCACACTTCAGCCAAGAACACAGAACGGTGAAAGGAGACGGACATCCACCGTCCCAGACATCAACGGACAGCCTGCAAGAGCCCTCGCCCTCAGGAAAAGGAGGTGCGTCACAGCCAACCCTTGCCATTTACCACGGCATGGCCTTTAAAGAACTTGACAAGCTTGCTAGAACATTCCTACTTTCACGCCAAATCCTGCTGGAGGCCACGATGTGCACGCCTACTTGAAAGACATTGACTTCCACTTATACACTGTTCCCCATGTTACCCCGTGGGACAGATTATACCTGCTTCGGATTACTTCGAGTCGGGATGTACGCAGTTTTCTGGATCGCCAACCAGATACCGTCAAAGCGGATTACCAACAGCTGCGACAGGCGTTCATCAGGAATTCTCTGATCCAGACACCGATCAAGGACTCATCACCGCGATGAGCCTCAAGCAGGCAAGACTGGAAACGCCGCAGGCCTTTTACACTCGCCTCCGACAAGCATACTTCGGGCACGGAATGATCCCGGGATGGAGGAGGACTTTAACTTCAGAACTTTGTTTTCTCCGCAACCTGCATCCCACTGTGAGCCATCACTTAGGGGTCCTGGCCTGTCCTCGCACAATGTCTACCCAGCAACTGAGGGACCTCGCCCACAAGGCGTTTATCAAGCAGAAAATTGTTTCTGAAAAGACTGTAAAAACTCCCTCTATCTGCCCTATCACTGATCAGCATCCAGAGCTGTCACTAGAGGGCACCACACGACACCACCCTAACAGACTTTCTAATAACGAGCCAAGACCGTTTCAGGCCAGCAGAGGGCGACGCAGCTACGAGGGTGCTCGTCCTAAGCATCAGGGCGAGCGCCCTGAAAGATCATACAGCAGCCCACGGCACCCCCACACCCAAAAAGGGGGGCCACCTGGGAAACCAGCCGACGGCCCAGACAGAGCCGGACTCCAGCGACAAGAACGTCCAGTCCAGACAGCCCGCAGCGAACTCCCTCTCGGCAGGCCTCTAACAGATCCAAGCCCAAATCCAAGCCTGCTGCAAAAGAAAACAGTGAGTCCACGTCAGAGACCGCAGAGATCCTGAAGATCCTAAAAGGGCTTCTTCAAAAGAAAACTGACAAAGAGGACAAGCCAGACTCTGCGTGACTAAGGGTAAGGATTAAAACCCTTCCTGACAGCCCTCCTACTGAACCAAGCACCACGAACACTGTTCTCCTGACACAGACCACAGAACCAACTGTCATAACACCAAGTGACAGCGACACCCACTCACTGCTGTCAACAACCGCACATCCAGAAGCGGACAATCCAACACAGCATACCAGTGAGAAAACCCCAGAGATACCAGAAAGTGCTGTTTTGGTCGTGTGTCTCCCCAACGAATCCCAAGACACTGACCCTAACTGTTTATCGATCGCCACACAAGCCCCCACATTAAAACTCCTGGGGAACCTGGTCGAAAAAGGACTAGCACGCAAACTTTATCTCTCTATCACATTGGAAAATGTGGTGAGGCTCGAAGCTCTGGTCGACACCGGATCGGACCTCACTTTGATATCAGCTGAACTCTTTGAAAGACTCAGTGTTGAAGCTAACAGACAGAACAGAACTCTGAAATCTCAGAATTGTGAGCTGAATGTGCGATCTTACAGCCAAACTGACATCCGGCTTGAACAAATAGCTCCCCTTCACTTAACCCTTGGTCACATGAGCTTGATACACCCCGTGTACATTTCACAGATGAACACGTTTCCCCTTCTCATCGGCAAAGATCTACTAGATCGCTTCGAGCCCCTGCTGGACTTCAGACAACTGAAGATTTGGGCTCAAGTGCGAGAACCTCTCCCCTGTCAGCCACCCAGGTCAACAGAGCCAGACTGTCAGGTCACGGGAACTGTCACCGCCAGCCATGGGAACACAGGCTCTGCACCTGAGCGAGATTCAAGTTCGTTACTCTGCACTTTTCAACTCCCCAAAGACTCTGAGTCCTTCTGCCCCAAGGTCACCACCGACCTGCAGCTGAATGGTGTAACCACTACTGACATTGTACTCGCCCTATGGGCCGACAACTGTGCTATCAGCCTGTCACTTTTCAACGAGCTAATTAAAGTCACACCAGACCTTCCTTCTGCAAGCAAACGCACACGTTTCCCTTTGAACTCATGCCCATTAAACCTGGTGACTGCAAAAGGTATCTGTGCTTTGAACTTGAACTGGAACCATCGGTGCCTGACTCATTACTTCTTGATCCTTCCGGACCTGCCCCACGATGTTTACATTGGAGCAGACATTCTGATTCGCCTCCAGGCGCATGTGGATTTTATTAATGAGGTACTTTGGGCCCCACTGACTTTACAAACAGCTGTTGTTACTACACGCACTGACAATCTTCTGTCAGGCCAAACCATCCCAGAGGTTTGCACTCTAATCAGCGAACAGGCAACTGTAGTACCTGCGTACACCAAAGGGGTCGCTGTTCGGCTCAACATACGACGTGGCCAAACCCTAAACAACACACTGGGTTTCTTTCAACCTTCACCCGAATGCGTTGAACTTGGTCTCACACTTGAAGCCACACCCCTCACTGAATTGTCATCTCGTGCAGTCTACATCCTTTTCAACAACTGCATAGCAGTGGACATTGCAATTCCAAAAGCCTATCGGCTAGGATGGCTCGTGAGCTATGATTTTCCTGATTTTGAACTGACTTTACCTGTCATTGGGCCTATTCCAGCTTCAATGATACCAGAAGGATGCACAGGCGACACACTGCACACAGCACCCTTCAAAATCATCTCCATCGCCTCAGTCATGCCGATGGACAAAGATCAAGTCTGCAGAACGGAACTGACGGAGGACCAACACCTTGCCGTGTACACAGTTTCCAAACAGCCTATCTGCCAGATTGAAACACCTGCTGCACCCACGCCTGCAAACACCACGAGCGGTTCACCCACAGAGGAGCCATATCCAGGATTTGAGTCTCAAGTTCAGCAAATTCTAAAAGACGCCGACGCAATCAAAGAGGATGCAGATCGACAAAGACTCAGACAAGTCCTTTACAAATTCAAAGCGTCATTTGCCAAAGACTCTCTAGACTGTGGTCTCACTCACCTGCACACCGTGCGCATTCCAACGCACCCTGACGCTCCTCCCACCTTTGTCAGACAGTACAAGATCCCCATTGCATCACATGAACCGGTGCAAGAAATTATTGACTCTATGCTTCAAAAAGGTGTAATTCGCCCATGCAATAGCACCTATTCTGCTCCTATCTGGCCGGTAATTAAACCGAATGGCCGGTGGCGCCCCACGATCGACTACCGCAAGTTGAATCAACAGGTACCACTGTCACGATGGCCGATGACGCAGTTGCAGCAGGAGATCCCCAGAATCAGAGGAGCCACAATCTTCTCTACGCTCGACGTAGCTTCAGGTTTCTGGACCCTGCCGGTACATCCAGAAGACCAGCACAAGCTAGCTTTCACGTTCGGTAACAGACAATTCACTTTCACCAGGTGCCCTTTCGGCTATGCCAACTCACCCGCTGAGTTTAACATCTTCCTGAACAAAGCATGCCCTGATGCGAGAATGAGAGGAAATCTCATCTATGTGGACGACGTGCTGATGAAGAGCACAACAGTTACCGAGCACCTGGCAGAAATAGACTATGTTTTGAACCAGTTAACAGCTGCAGGCGCCAAGATCGCCCTCCACAAAGGTCAATGGTGTCGAACCAAGGTCAACTACGTGGGACTGCTGATCGGGTCGCAAGGCATCGAACCACAGTCCAGCCGCATACAAGCTGTTCAAAACATCAAACCACCCACCAACCTTTCAGAACTGCGAAGCTTTCTGGGGGTGTGTAACTACTCACGGCAGTTCATAGAAAGCTACTCAGACATTGCAAAGCCACTAACTGCCCTGCTGAAAAAAGACTGCCCTTTTGTCTGGACACCCGTCCAGGACAATGCCATGAATGAGCTGAAACGTCATCTGTGCACAGCTCCATGTCTGGCCTACCCTGACCCACAAAAAGAATTCTACTTGGAAGCGGGATTCTCCAACCACTGTCTCAGCGCTGGTCTGTACCAACGACACGATCAAGACAAAAGAGTTGTAGCGTATGCCAGCAAGACACTCCTTCCACCAGAGACTAAATTCTCAGACTGTGAAAAAGCGCTGCTTTGCACTGTATGGGCCATACAACGGTTCTCCAACTACATTGGAGCTCAGAAAGTTATCATAGAGACTTGTCATCAGCCTGTCATGTTCCTCAACAGCCAACGCATCCGCGATGGCGTGGTCACCAATTCCCGCATCGCCACGTGGTTAATGGCCCTCCAAGGGCGCAATGTCGAAGCACGGTATGCCCAGAACCACAAATCTGCGCTAGGCAACGGCCTGGCTGCCTGCCAGAACTGCACTGATAACGCACCACCTGTAACGGCTTATGTGGAAGAACCACAACAGCAGACATGTCACAGATACTTCAATGACAACACGTGCCAAGGCATGCCCACAGCTTACGTCGATGGATGTTCCTACAACCAAGAGGGCATCCGCCAAGCTGGTGCGGGTGTGTTATGGGTAAATGATCTGCCATGCCCACCACAACACTTTAAGCTGGGGCCTCAGTCATCACAATATGCTGAGGTGGCAGCGATTCTCATAACTATGCAAATCGCAGCGACACATAACATCAAAGAATTCCTTATCTGCACAGACTCGAACTATGCCAGACTAAGTTTCACATGCCACCTTCCAGGGTGGAAACAAAATGGCTTTAAGACGTCAAACAGCAAGCCTGTCAAACACCAACACTTGTTTCAGGCATGTGACGACCTGACTAGACAACATGACATGATTGTCTACTGGAAGAAGGTGAAAGGCCACTCCAAGCAACCGGGCCTCGACAAGGACCTAAATGACCAAACCGATGCCCTTGCCAAGACTGGCGCACTGCACGGTAACATATGGTCACCTCCAGCCCAACCACCAGCCTTTGATGTGTCAGTGCTAACCCGCAGCAAACGAACTTTTCCGGCCGCACTGCCTGCTTCCCAGCCTCTCACTCTGACTCCGCAGATGTCAAACAACGACATAGCAGACATGCAAGCCTCTGACACGTCCATAAAGACTTTTCTAAACCACCTCTCTGACCCCTCCAACCACCCACTCACACCGTCTGATCTCACTGACGACCCGTGCCTCAGACGGCTGCATGACATCAAGCACATGCTGCGTGTCATTCACAACATTCTGTGGTATGCACCTGAGGACAACACAGCGCCAAGGCTTGTGATCCCTCAGTGCCTAAGGGGGGTGATGCTGATGTATGCTCATGATGCGCCATGTGCTGGACACCACGGTACCCGTGCCACCTATAAGACACTGAAGCAAGTAGCGTATTGGCCCCGCATGCAAGAACACGTGGCGGAATATGTCAAAGACTGTCTAATTTGCTGTCAGTTCCAACCTGCAAATCCGAATCACAGAGCTCCACTGCAACGCAGAAGAGTCACATTCCCCTGGTCAGACCTCCAAATCGACTGGGTAGGACCTCTGCCAAGGTCAACAAGGGGCAACAAGTACTTCCTCACAGTCGTGTGCCAGTTCACAAAATGGGTAGAATGTCTTCCAGCAGCCAATGACACCGCCCAGACCACGGCATACCTTCTGATGAATCACATCTTCTCCAGATTCGGACTGCCAATGAGTGTCAACTCAGACAGAGGTACCCACTTTACAGCTGAGATTATGCAGCAGATCTGGAAACTCCTGGGGGTCCACGTTCAACTACATATCAGTTTTTCACCGATCTCATCTGGCCAAGTTGAACGTTCTAACAGGACTGTGGTCAGTATGCTGAGAAAGTATGTGGCTGCCAACCAGAAGGACTGGGATGTGAAACTCCCGCTGGTGTTAATGGCCCTCAGAGCCACTCCCCAGGACTCAACTCAGGTGTCTCCCTTTGAACTAATGACTGGACGACAGATGACACTGCCACTGCACCTGTTGTATCAGCCAGGGGACTCCAGTCTCATCACATCCTGCACCACTCATCAGTACCTCGATGAGCTGCACCAGCATTTGAAATCAACCTTTGCTTTCGCCCAACAACAGCTTCAAAAGAGCGCAGAGGGCCAGAAAGCCTACTATGACCGGAAAGCGTCACACCAGGAACTGGCCGTGGGTGACAGAGTCTGGTATTACAGCTTCGCACAGCCACCACGCACAGCCTCCCAGCGGCTGTCAAAGAAATTCCTGCCCCACTGGACAGGACCTCATGAAATTGTTGACAAACTGTCCCCAGTGGCGTACCGAATCCAATTGAGCCGGGGACAGAAAGACCCAGTGCTCAAATGGGTTCACCGCAACCAGATTAAGAGACATTCTGCTGCTGGCAGAGAAAGGCGGGGAGGGGCCAATGCAAACTAAACTGCTTACCATCCTAGGAGCGAAACGACTGTCCTGCCAACGCCAAGGACAACTCTCGCTGACACACTGCTTCTCTCTCTCTCTCCCTCTCTCTCCACATCTCCCCTTTCACCTCTAATAGGATGCTGCTATGGTTTGCAATCTTCTGCCTTCAGTCGACCAGAGGACAACCGCCACCTGACGTCATCACACCTGGCCCGTCGACAGGCATCGTGCTGAGAGAACAACCAGGCCTCCTGATCACCAACTGTCGGACCCACACCCAGAAGGTGTACGTTCGACTCGACCCCCGCAACGTGTACAGAGCACATTACCCCAGCGCAGTAGCCCAGTACAGCTGGGCCGGAGCCCGGTGGACAGAGGATGCCATCGCCCACGCCGAGGCCGACGTCAGACACATGCTAAACCAACTTGAAAAGATGACCGTCACCCAAGCGGAATTAGGCGGACACAACCGCCGCCCCAAACGGTTCCTTGGAGCCCTCCTGGGAGCCGCAGCTGCAGTAGGAACTCTGTTCAACATTGGTATGTCAAGCGTCAACGCTGTTAACCTAGCCACCGTGAGACGACATGTGGCTGAAATCCAGACAGAGATTCCCCAGTTAAAAGAGCAGCTCACCGTGCAGAGTGCTTCTCTGCAGACCATCGGAAGGACCTTAAAGGGAACTGTGGTCATTCTCAACACCCACAGCGTCATGCTGAACCAGACTGTGAATTCCATGAAACAGCTGTTCACTGTTTTTCAAAATGACTTTGCCCAAACTCAGCTGGTCACCGCCCTGATGACGGACATGTTGCGGGAGGTGAGCTCCTCCATTGACAGCCTAGCCATGGGTAGGATCCCACCCTACCTCATACCTCTGAGCCTTGTCCAGAACGTGCTGGCTTCCGCCATCACCACGCCAGCTGATCCGCTCCAAGTACACCTGGCCTACTCTCTGGGCAGCGCCATCCCACTCTATGTCGACCCAGAGCAGAGAGAAATGGGATTCCTCCTGAACTTACCCATCATCGAGTCAAGCCGAATCTACAGACTCAAAGACATTGTCAACGTCGGGTTTTGGAAAGGTAACACGCACATCAAGATCCGCACTCCAGAAGTGGTAGCCTACCACGACAGCGATCCTCAGCTGTACCTGGCTCCAAACCTGCACATGTGCACCCTGACGAAAGACATTCATTATCTGTGCCCTAGCAAACCATTCCTTAGAGACAACACTGATGGAATTTGCGGACTGCAAACCATGTCCAGCGACAACCGCTGCCCTGCCGAAGCTAAGCCTCGCATACAAGTGGAAGAAACCCGAGCAGAGATCATCGGTGACCGGTGGCTTGTCAACACTCCGGTACTCACTGCCACTCTCACCTATGACCAACATGACACCGCTACCCGTGTCAGCCTACTCAACCAGAGCATGTGGATTCAAGTACCTAAAGGTGCCATCCTCCACGTAGACGATCTGGCATTGTATCATCTTCCGAGCCACGAGTACGAAACAGAATTGGAAATTCCCTCCTTCTTCAAAGACCACAATTTCACCCTGAGTCCAGAGCTGGAACTGGAAATTGAGACAGGGGGGTCACAGCTAATTGACATTGCTCCTCTTGACTCCGCCCTACAAGCTTTGTCTCGACAGCCCACTTTGACTGCTTCACCTGTTGCCCGAGCCTGGACCGCAGCAGACACTGCGCTCTGCCTCTCTATGGTAGTCAGTCACATCCTAACATTGGGCTTGGCTTTCATCCTGTACAGGAGACTCAACGAGACACGAGCATCTACCGTCAGGCTCTCCAAAGCCGTGTCCGGAGGCTTCCGACGAAACCCCCGAAAGGAGGATAACACGCAAGAAGCCGCCGGTAACCTCATTGAGCTAAGCCCTCAGCCCTGATAATCACCTGTTATCCGAATTCATGATTCACCTTCCATCCTCCCATGCAATGATTGTCGGCAGACGATCTCTCCCCAGGGACATCATCTCCCGAAAGGGGGGAAACTGTAGGGACTCGGGAGCTTTCATTAATTCTCTTTTATTGAGTCACGAACTCGCAACCAATTTAAATCCAGAACAAAGGGACCTAACTTTAACAGACATTCCTAAAAGGCCATGTGGTCAGCCCTCGGAACCTCTATCTCCCGAACTGGCGTCTTCAAGTCTAGAGAGTACACCCTAAAGGTGTCATCAAAGCTGACAAATTGTCTTAAGTGTTCCCCAAACAGCGGTTTCTTTCTCTTGAGACAACAAACAGGCCTTCTTCTCCCACCCCCGGACGGAAACGAGGGGGGGGGGGGAAAGCGCAGAACATACGTTGCTTTGTCTGTTTCCCGCCGAGAGCAATACACATTCACGCACATACACCTACGCACATACTTACACACGCAGGAAACTCTAAACGTAGGACTTTTACATCCTAATTCATTACTAAAACATCTTCAGTGTGTTAAAGTACATGTAGACGAACTGTAAATGTGCAAACTTGTATTACGAATGTTTTCATGAATGTAAAATACTTATAAGTGCCTGAAAATACGCTTTGAGATGTAATTCTGCACGTGTATGTTTTTAACGTATGATGCTTGATACGGTTGTGACCCTTTTAATCTGATCTATCCATTAAGCTGTATATCAATATCGTGAAATGTATAATCACATGTATAATCCCATTTCCCAAAGCAAGCTTAATTTCTTCTTGATCATAAAGTTGCAAATTGACTCCGAACAACACCCACTCAGGGGGCGTACGCGCTCCTCGAGATGGGCCATTATCATTGGCCGGCGCGCCTTACCCAGGCGTGCCCAGCTCATCTTTAAATTCTCCAACACAGAGACAATCGCTCTCTCTGTCCGTGTGTATCCTGTTCCTGTGTATTCTTTGTAATCTTCGTATTTTATTTTAATGTTCCTGTTTTTACTTTAACTTCGTTTCATTTTGCGCATAGCCAGTCTGTTCTTAGTGTTCTCGTCTCCCGACTGAGACCTCCCCGTGCGTTTCGTAAGTCTTCCAGCACTCCGGTGAAAAGACTCTCTTCACGCATACCGAACTAAGTCAGGACGTTTGAATCTCCCGCGAACCAACCACGCTGGGACCCCAAAGAAACCCGACCTCCATCTCCGGGACGCCACACGCTGCTTCCGTACAACAAACGTACAGGTCTGAATGCAAAATTTGTTCAATACAAAATTTAGACGTTGTAAAGTATATCTCCTGTGGCTGTCTCTAAAGGGTTTACTCTAAACTGTGCTAGCAATTGTATTTTCCTTGTGTTTTCTTTTCTTACTGTTTTATTTCATTTTGTTTAATCTATATCCTGTTACATGTAGTCTAGTTCATTCATTAAACCTCATTTTATACTTTATTGACTCTGTGGTTGTTGCTCGTATAACAAAGCCTCTTTAATATAAAAGATCCTAGCTACAATCTGATAATCGTTTAAGTGCACAAAACATTGTCAGTTAATTTAAGCTAAAATAGACCATAAGTCATTTGTACCCTTTTAGCCTAAATACACGGCGGACGTGTGAATGAGCGAGGAGGGGTCAAATGCTTTGGTATTGTTGAAGATCAGCCATTCCTCTGTGTAGGATGTATATTAATAATTAACCATAATTCGTTGTGTTTAATTGTTATATACTTACCCTGAACAGACGGGTACGCTGTACACCCCTTTGTGGGGAATTTATTAACGTAAGGACCCGGTTCAAACTGTATTCAATAATTTGTTGATCATAGATTAATAGTTATTGAATATCTATCCCCAAACTTAAAATTGATAAAGAGCTTATGGGCCGGAAACCCTACAACAATGCAGATAAAAAACAATACATGAACAATTAAAACATCTAAATAAACAGCACTACAACTTACACAAGTTGACAGTACATTTTTTAGTACAGGTATTGGTGTTCTTGTGTCATGCTCATGTTTAAGTTTATGCATATATTTTTGATAAAAAGTCATTGTGTGACTGCAAACAGGCATTCCACAGCCTTTGTCATGTCAATGTCTGCCTCCATGATAATGCTGAGACTTTCAGTCTTGAGGGGATCAGGACAGCCGTTAAACACCATGGTTGATGTGGGACCTTTGGGTTCCTGTAAAACAAACATTTCACCTTTTGAGTGCCTTTCACCAATTAACAGAAGTCATCAAATAGACCTAAAATTAATGTTGGTAACCGAACAATGCTGCTACCCATTCACTTAAATTATATGGACACAAAACCAATGCAGCAAGTCAATGGGCACCACCATTGTTCGGTTACCATCCTTCTTCAAAATATCTTTTGTGTTCTGAAGAAGAAAGTCAAAGATTTGAAATGACAAGAGGTGAATAAATTATGACAATTTTCATTTTTGGATAAACTATTCCTTTAATACTTTCATTATTGTAATACATGTTTTCACTCATACAATTTATAGAAGCTACAACCTTTACATTGACAATGCAACTTTACACTGGGCATGGAACAGATAGGTTGGATGGGGAAAAATATATGGTGTTACCTTCTATGGTTTCCTCTTCCTTCCTTTTTTTGCACTCCCTATGATGTTTTGGGCCATTTCATTAGATGTTTCCATGTTCTTCACCAAGTCTGTTCGAAACCTCATCGTCATTTCATGCAGCATCTTTAAAAAATACAAAACATTTGTTTACTTCAGGTGCTTATATCCAAATTACACACTTTCAGCCAAACAAGTTCCTTAAAGTTAGCATGAACTGGAGGTTGCAATTGACTACCATATAGTGATGTATTTCGAGAATGTTCAATAAGAAAAAAACTGGGCGTGGCCAAAGTAATCAAAATTATTACATGCCTTGAGTCTCACTGCTGGCCAAGGTTTGGCAACAAATGAGCCCTCATTCTCACAGGGTTCTTGTCTGTTAACATGAATACAATGATGAAGTCTTTTTATACAGGATTTTCATTTTACTTGCCACAATATACAGTCTGTTTAAACGTCAAAACAATGATACATACCGAGTACAAGATATTTGAGGCACTTCAGTTTCCAGGCTGTTTGAAGAAAAAGAAAAAGATAAATTAAGATAAGGATTTTAAGCTTGCTTTAAGTTTGTTTATTTAGCATCAAGTCCGTTTAAACGTCAAAACAATGATACATACCGAGTACAAGATATTTGAGGCACTTCAGTTTCCAGGCTGTTTGAAGAAAAAGAAAAAGATAAATTAAGATAAGGATTTTAAGCTTGCTTTAAGTTTGTTTATTTAGCATCAAGTCCGTTTAAACGTCAAAACAATGATACATACAAGATATTTGAGGCACTTCAGTTTCCAGGCTGTTTGAAGAAAAAGAAAAATATTAATTAAGATAAGGATTTTAAGCTTGCTTTAAGTTTGTTTATTTAGCAACAATGTTTAATATTTAACAACACAGACTTACTTTTTTAACTTATAAAGCTCTTTTTGTCAACCGTCGTTACCTTGGGGGGAAATAAAAGAGAGCATAAACAACACTTCACAAACCAACTATGCAATGCATTAAACACACCTACACATTTAGCCATGTGCTATCATCACTTTAATCCAGCGCATGCATCAGTAAACCGCAGTAAACGATGTGAACGCTGCACTGACTGCAACCGTGCAGTAATGGAGACCGGCCGGAAGTTCTCAACTGTAGCGGTGTCCACCTGCTGAGTTTAGCTCCCGCCCTGATAAAACACACATGAACAAGCTAACGTTAATCAAGATTTTCGGGATTACTGAAAAGTAACAGTCTGATCTGGGTTGGAGCTAAAAACTGCACGAAAGTGGACCTCGCGGGCCAAAGTTAACAGTTAAGAACTTCTACACCTGTTAATATAAGTTAAGTTAGGCCTGGGGAAAATACTCAACGCAAACTGAGTAACGTTAGCTAACGTTATGTGTATGAAACTGCGACAAACATTCACATATCATACACCTCCGTCTTCCACCCGGTTCGCTTTTATTTCAATCGGCGCCTATCGTTAACTTAACGTTAAATTACCATTAAAGAAAAACGAGCGTGCGCTTCATTGAGATTAAAATTCACGCTTCTGTCTCGAAGCTCGTCTCGTCTTATAACACAGCTGTCTTATTGTTATTGACCATTTCATTAACTATAACAAGGAAATAATGGGAGATTGTAACTTTATTACTTTAAAAACCGGAGTAAATTCAATTTAACAGGGCTTTCTGAACCTACGACTGACGAAGCCCATCGGTGCTAAGTTACACAGCAGTGTTTTTAACTGAGGTGAAAAAATTCCATTTTGCTTCTAGTATCAGTATTTAAGACAAGGACTATATACTCTAACCAATAGAAATATTAACTGCAATACTAAATATTTCAGTAAAATGATTTCAAAAATGTAAAAACTTAACTTACCTGAAGGTATGAACGGGCAGAAATGGCGGACTCCTCAGTTTGAAAAATTAACTGTCACTTGTAGATTCATCTTCGCCAATCCACCAATAGGAATTCAAGGATGATGCAACGCATATACGCCACCAGAGGGCATTTTTACGATTATTATTTTTAATGTTCCCTTCAATAGATTAAAAGTTAACCATCACTATATGGTACACACAAAATAAAGAAAACACTTTGGTTGTTTATTATTAGGCCTATAATGTTTTATTACAAAATGATTGGTAAAAAAAGGCAAACTTATAATGTATTAGGAAATATAAGTTTACTGCTAATGTACAGACGTGCATAAAGAAATCTCAAATCATACATTGACTAGACATGAACATTTTGTTAACTCTGGTTTTTGACTACACCAGTCATTCTCATGGGTCTTGACTCAAACAGCTTTGTGAATGTGTTGTGTATAATTATTGTGTAACATGAATCTTTAGTTTACACTTCAGTCATAAAACATGAATTATAGAACCATTTTAATAAAAAAGGTTCTTTGTTCTCCAAGGGTTCTACATAGAACCATTTTGTCGTTAAAGGGTTCTATTTGCCAAGTACGGAACCCCAGGGTTCTATATAGAACCTCGAGGAACCCTTTTTTTTAAGAGTGTAGTCAACAGACGACTGTCAAATAAAATAAAAGTCCAATTCAATTATATTTCAACAATATTTATTGTCAGTTTACATATTGAACTGTAGGGATCAGTACTCTAATAATAAATTATCAATTTAAATAAAATAAAGGCTGCATTTAAAAAATAAATTATAAATAAATAAAACACAACAGAGAGCTTTTGAAAAAATGTGCATCTCAAAATAAAGTGCTTAATTTTAGAAAAATAAAATAAAAAGTATAGCTTGAGTTTCCCTTTTAGTTTTTAGTTAACTGCCTTTCACATCTTAAGTTTAAATTAATTTTAACTTAATTTTAACATTTTATAATAAACAATCTCAACACATATTAACAATTGAACAACTTTAACACTTCCTTTTCTCTATCTTTCCCTTTTATATCCCACTTTCTCTTGCTTAGTGAGAAAAGTGAGCCCTTGCTTGTCCTGCAAGGATTTTAAATCTGGGCTGGAATGGTGTTAGGGCCATTCTCATACACATGTGTAGGTGCTCGTTGGTGAGCCTGGATCTATATTTGCTTTTAATAATGTTCATTGTGGAGAAGGCTGCCTCACAGTTGTATGTAGAGCCAAACATGGTAAAGATGTACAAGGCTACTTTCCTCAGACCTGGGAAAGCAGTCTCTGAGACCATTTGAAGCCAGAAAGTGGCAGGATCAGATTTTCCAAAATGCTCTTTCAAGGCCACATCTGCTTGGAGATCGACCAGTTGCATCTGGAGAGGCCCAGCATTTGCCCACTTGAAGAGCAGTGTGACTTCCCTTGAGAACCCCCTGAGATCTGTGATAAGGAATGGGTTCTGAATGAACAGGGTGAGCTGCTGTCCAAGGCTGAAGCTGTCAAAACGCTTGCTGAAATTTCCAATCAGCTTGTCAACAAAGTCAACAAAAGAAGACACCTCTCTCTCACCCTGGACCTGTTCCTTCACAGTTGGGAAGTGTGCACAGTCTCCCTGCAGGTCTTCCCTAAACAATGCAAGTTTCCTCTGAAAGGAGCGGACAGCTGTCATCAGATCACAAACTGAATTGTCCTTGCCCTGTAGCTTTAAATTCAGTTCATTCAGGTGTGAAGTGATATCAACCAAAAAAGCCACAATATCCATCTTCTTGTCATCCTCCAAAAAGAGAGAAAATGTTGTTGCCTTCTGGCTCTTCAGCTGTGCCAAGAAAGCTGCGATTTCCCCTCGGATAGACCAAAAGCGCTCCAACACCCTACCTTTGCTGAGCCATCTTACATTGTTGTGTAACAGAAGATCATCAGCATTTGCATCAACTTCTCTGAGGAATTCCCTGAGCATGCGATGCTGATGGGAAGAGGAAGCTCTGAGAAAGTTTATCATTCTCATCATTGTGTTCATCACCTCAGCATACTCATCTGACAGGGTGGAGCACAGGACTGACTGATGAATTATGCAGTGGTAAGAGATGAGTTGAGGATTGTCCTCTTTCATTCTTGCCACAGCTCCTCTCTCTCTCCCTACCATGGCAGGGGCTCCATCTGTGGTTATTGAAACCACTTGTTTCATCTCTATTGCCCTCTCCGTTAACATCTTCTTTATGGCCAGGTAGATGTCCTCTCCTCTTGTACTGGTCTGAAGGGGTGTGACACCTAACAGGTCTTCACAGAACTTTTCTGTGTCCTTGTTAAAGAACCTTACAAAAACTAACAGCTGAGCATTGTCAGACACATCAGTGGACTCATCTACAGCTAAGCCTATGCATGGTGCCTTGTGAATTGCTTCATCCAGCTGAGCTAGCACATCCTGGGTTAATATTTCTGTTTTCTTTGTGGCTGATGATGCTGACATAGGTATTTGCTTGATTTTTACACACATGTCTTCTTTTTGTTTTCCCTCAAGTAAGGTTTCAGCTACCGCACTCATGCACTCCTTGACAACCCCTGCATCAGTAAATGTTTTTTTATGTTGGCCCAAAATCCAAGCAACTTTAAGGGAACATTCGTTAGCACGTTGTTGGGCAGTGAATGAATGTGTTAGGATTCTGCTGGATCGATCATATTGGGCTTTTAGATCGTTTATTTTCTGTGCCCTCAGTACGGATTTAAGTGGGTATGTTTGGTCAAACGATTTGTGCTTTGTCTCATAGTGGCGCTTCACATTGCCGCTCTTAATAATCGCGACAGTCTCTGAACATATGAGACATACCAGTTTTGAACTGCCCGTGGGAAGAATGAACAAGAAAGAATCTGTCCATTCTTGATTGAAAGCTCTGTTTTCGCTGTCCACTTTTCTTTTTTTAGAGCACGCCATGTGTAACGTCGTCTCTCTTTCGTCTCGTCTCTCCCTTGTGTGTGTGTGTGTGTGTGTGTGTGTGTATCTCTCGCGCTGACTCGAGTAGCATCACATGATGATTTACAACGCATGCTATTGGTCTGTGACATTCCTGGGCCGCGCTAAACCAGTACCATAAATGCTAGAAAAGCTGCGCAGTTAAAATAGAAACGCTCCGTCAAACGTTAATAATTCTCAATAATTTATGGGTTATTGGTCCGGGTCCGGACAGAATGGCGGCTGGGTCCGGATCCGGACCGCGGTCCGCCTATTAGTGACCTGTGCTCTATTGTTTTAGCTTCAGGCTGATAAAAAAGACTCGAAATATCCAAGAAAACTGATTAGCCTATGAAATAAAAGACACCATGAAATGGCTTGACTGTTGAAACAAGAAGTTGATGTGGGATATATTAAAAGGAATAAAAAAATAAATAATGGCATAGGTGCAAATGGTTTTCTTTGTGCTACTTGCTAGTTGGTTGCTGGTGGTATTACTAAAGGCACCTTTTCATTATCTTCGACAATCGACAGACCCAAACTCTTTTATTTCCAATAGAAAATAGTATGCAAGCTGCATGGAGTGCCGACCATATGGGTGCTGTCACAGTCATCCATAGTCACATGTCTTCCTTTGTTCTATTTTCCCACCACTCATCTGTTTCTATGGTTACTGTCATTTAGTTCATCATCTGTTCCACCTATGTCTAGTTAATTATCATCTGTGTCACCTGGTTTCTGTTAATATGCGTTCATCAATGTTTTTTTAATTAGTTCCTTAAAGTTCAGCCAGTCTTTGTCCGTTCTCAGTCTTATGTAGTGTGTGTGTGTTCATCCTGCCTGTCTGTACCCGTTGGAATTCTATTTAAAGTAAAAGATTGTCTTGAAGTCCGACCAGAGTCTTGTCTGAGCTTCACGTCAGTCTTGCCGAGCCTGATCTTCACGTCATGCCTGACCAGCCTGATCTTCATGCCCTGCCTGAGCTCCATGTCAGTCCTGCCGAGCCTGAGCTCCCTGTCAGCCCTGCCGAGCCTGAGCTCTACGTCAACGTGCCCGCGCTCCACGCAAGTCCTGCCATGCCCGCGCTTCACGTCATGCCCGTCAAGCCAGAGACTGTTCATGTCATGCCCGTTGAGCCTGCGCTTCACGTCATACCCGCCGAGCCAGAGACTGTTCACGTCATGCTTGCCGAGCCAGAGACTGTTCACGTCATGCCCGCCGAGCCAGAGACTGTTCACGTCATGCCTGCCGAGCCAGAGACTGTTCACACCTGGTCAGCCTCCACTGACACCTCACCTCCGGCCAAGATGGCCGCCTCGCCGCCTGAACCCTCAAAGCCTGTCCTTGAGCCTGTCCCTGAGCCTGTGCCCATAGCTCCACCCAAGAACTCTTGTGCTCGCGTGAGGAGTGAAGAAGGCAAAGGACTTGGGAGAGTTCTGTGGTGTGTATTGGCGCGATGGAAAAAAACCTCTGGTGCCAGGATGGTTGAAGTGAACTGGAGAGAAAGCGACTGAATTAGGGTGACCAACTGTCCTGTTTTCCCAGGACATGTCCTGTTTTCATATAACAATATAACAAATTTCTATCCATACAGAGGAGGCATAACCTACTTAAAATGTATTGAAATTAATAAGGTTTCTTTGAGTAAACTTCGAGTATCATTTGAGTAGGCCTATCTGTTTGCCGGGCCGAGTGTCCTGTTTTATCAGGACAAAATATGGTCACCCTAGACTGAATGGAACTGGCATCTTCTTCACCAACAGTGAGGGGAGAACCACTTAGAACCACTCTCAAAAGAACAAATGGTAGCTGACGCCGGTATCTGGTGATAAAAATGGTCATCTAATCAGCTCCAAAACCTTATCTTCATGGTGCCATCATTTCATGTAACCAGGCTAGAGACTGATATGAACTGATTCACAGGATCACTAGGGGTGAGGAAAAGGCTCATAGTGCTGTTTTTTGTTGTGATCTCGTATTCTGTCATGCAGCAGTAGAGAAGACATGGAGGTAAAAGGCACAGTTATTTATTAAAGAGTTGGTGGTGATCTGGGAGACCTTCAGACAGGTGAGTGAAGAGCATTAGCAGTTCAAATGACAGTCGCACTTAACTCTTTCTCTCTTTCTCTCTTTTGCAGGGTTGAAGACAAGCACCATGAAGATAACAGGTCCGATGAAACGAGTCTCTGAAAGAGGATGATGATGGTAGGTATATGGTGAGTACTCGGGTATAAGTTGTGTTCCTCAAAATCATGCTTGTGCTTTTTAATCACTGTTGCAATGTCTCTTAATCATGATTGGAATTGATTCGATTAGAATGAATGTTTTTTTGGATGCACAATAAATGGATTTTGGATGTACCTCTGAGTGCAAGATTATTCATCTGTGTTTACGGTCTGTTTTCTTAGAAGATGAAGGCAATTTATATGTGCACATTTGCTAAAGCTCATTACTCTTAGAATTCCTTGTTAGTTCTCAGATTTACAGTTCAAATGATTGAAATTTTATTTTTAAATGTGGCATTTATATTATTGGTTTTGTTTTGTATTTAACCTTCTTAATTATTCTGTTTCGACATTAAAATGAACATTTCTGCTGTTATCTCGGGACGCTAGTCCCGAGGTAAATAGCGTTCATCAGCTCCAGTTTGTATCCAGCCTCTCATGGAGACTTCAGATGCCCCAACACCTGTGGAGAGACGACTCGACGCCTGTGAAGAGACGACTCAACGCCGGCGATATGTTATGCCCTAAATTAATACATGATTAACTAACTGTATTTTTCTATGTACATTTCTGAAATGCACTTTCTGTAAAGCTGCTTTGAGACAATGTGTATTGTGAAAAGCGCTATACAAATAAATTTTAATTGAATTGAATTGAATTTCAGCTAATTGAATGAACATCATTAATTTGTGCACTGTGATTAAGACTATCTGGCATCAGTTCACACTATTCACATGGCCGCTGCTGAGAATGCTGATAAATGGAGTAAACAAGGAGACTATAACCCGGCCAGTGAGAGTGTAACTGTATGTTCCCTCTCCTAGGCTCCGAAGGGACCTCCAGCCTTTAAAAAAAATCAACTAAAGATCTGCCCGTGTGTTTTCCACCATGAAAGGAAGTAGGTCAATTCAGTCAATCCTGTGAACACCCACCTTATCCAAACAACTGCTAGGCTCGTAAGAGAGGAAAGCAAGGTCATGAGAGACTTGTAAGCTTACAAGAGTATATAAACTTTAAAGCCATACAGAGAAACACAGCAGGAAGAGGTCCGGGTTTTGTCTCTCATGTTACATTTTCTTTAATAATCAAGTTTCTCTCAGTAATCAAGAGTCAATTCCTTGAAGGCATCTATTATTATACAGCAATAGCAAACAGACAGTGGCAGATTGTGGCAAAAATGTTACACACATGTAATGACCTCAAATAATTATTTAATTTGTTATGTCTTTGTTCATTGTAGATAATCTGCACTAATATAATGTAAACGTTGTAAATATAGAAAGCCTCAGAAAATATGTATACTGTTGGGGGCGCTGTGAGAAGAAAAGACTAGTGAGTAAAAGGGGAAGAGAAGAAGCGCAGTTGACGCATGTTGTTGTTCATGTTAAAAATCTGTCACAGAAAAAACAAAAGAGAAAAACAACCGAGGCGAATAAATCTACAGAAAAGATCTGGTTGTCGTGGTTATTGTCCAAGGGGGCAACATAAAATTGGTGTTTCTGCTCGGTTGTGACGGATTTCGGGAAGAGGAAAGCAGCAAATGCGGAGCGGCCACCGAGTGATGAAACGAGCCGCGGGTGCAGCGCGAGCGGAGAACGAGCCGCGATTCACGGAGAGAGTGGACTGTGAAACGGCGGAAAAATAACTGCAATCTGCAAACGTGAGTTAATCTCTTCAGTGAGTGGCCATAATGTTGCCTGTGTGGGAAGCTACGCTGGATGAAATAGAGAGTAAATTACTCGAGTTATCTGCTTCGCAACTGAGAGATTTGTGTGAACTGTTAATGCTAGATGTGGGGGAGGATGAGACACACACGCCTCGCGCGCTGAGGAGACGCATTCTGCAGCATTTAGAGGGAGATGATGTTTGTTTCACTTGAAGATGAAGGACTATCTGTGTTGTTAGATACAAAGGAAAAAATTGACAGTTTGAGAAGTGTTGACGAAGAGGAAACAGAGAGCCCATTCAGTTTAGGGGTTGAAGCAACCAACGAGGTGCACCGAAAAGTTGACCTGGAGCACCACCCTGTGGGCGTTAGTGGAATTGCATCAGAAAAGCCTGTGATAATCACTGCAACAGAATCACTATATGCCAGAACAGACAGAAAACTGCAAAATTCATCAGTTTCAGGAGAAAATGTCACACTATTGCATCCAGTGTATAAAAAAGAACTCAAAATAATTGGACAAATAGGTGAACCCGGCCAGAGAGACAAATTAAACTTCACTAGCCTGGACAGACAGATCCACAGGGCCTGCAAAAAGGGTTATGATGAGGGAGAAATTGTTGAGGCAGTCATTCAAGCCATCATCCCAGGTGTCAGTTTGAGAAGTTACCTGGAGAGTAGGACAGACTTAACATTGCCTGCCCTTAAACAAATTCTCAGAGCACATTTTATTGAAAAGGATGCAACTGAATTGTACCACTCACTTACACGTGCAGTTCAAGAACCCAAAGAAACGCCGATCCAGTTCTTAGTTCGAGCCATGGATCTCAGGCAGAGGGTTTTGTCAGCATCTGAAAATGTAAAGGCAGGATTAAGATATAATCATGAACTAATCCAGAATCGGTTTTTGCAGACAGTTCTGACTGGCCTTCATGATGACAGCGTAAGAACAAATCTAAAACCCTACCTGGAAAACTCACGGGTGGAAGATGAAGTGCTTTTGGAGAAAATGAACATGTCATATAGTCTTGAGCTAGAAAGAAAAACAAAGTTCTCAACCACTCGACCAAAAATAGTCAAAGTGGCCACAGTTAGGGAGGAGGAACAGCACATGCTGAACAAGATAGTGGTGTTAAGATGAAAAAAGAGAAAGCTCCAAAGCCTAACAACCTGATGGAAAAGCTGGATGAGCGAGACAAAGTGATCTGTGAGGCAATCCAGAATCTTACGTCCCAAGTAGCGAGCCTTGCTCAAACATCACGACCTCAGATGACCAGAAACATTAACCAGAGATTCACTCGCAATCAATTTCCACCTGTTCGAGCAACCACCAGGCGCTGTACTCAATGTGAGCAGTCTAATCCAGAGGGAAGGTGTGAACACTGCTACAAGTGTGGCAGCAGTGAGCACTGGGCAGCGGGTTGTCGAAAACGAACTGTGAACAATGTGACGTCAAGCAAGATTGAGATTACATCAGACATCATTGAAAGCTTACCAAGAGTTTGCTTATCTGAAGGACCATGGTCGAACAAACAGGAGAAAACAGCCAGTTTGGTGGGACGCAGATGCTTGGTGCAATGCTCTCTTGGAGGTGTTATAACATCAGTGCTTTGGGACACGGGGTCACAGGTTTCAATTGTGGGCTCAGAGTGGAAGAAAAGACACCTTCCTGACACAGAGGTGAGACCAGTGAGAGAGTTGCTTGAGGAGGGAGAACTCAACCTGACAGCAGCGAATGGGACGAGCATCCCATATGAAGGCTGGATGGAAGTGGAGTTTTGTCTGTCTGGAAACACTGAGACTGAAGAAAGGGGCACACACCTGCTGGCACCAATTCTCATTGCATCTAGTGAATTGGAGAAACCCATAATCGGCTTTAATGTGATTGAGGAATTGGTCCAAGCTAATGCAGCCCAGCAGATTCCTTTGAGTTCCCTGGTAAACACACTGAGTTCATCTCTGGAAGTTAGCCCTAGGAAAGCAAAAGCCGTTCTGTCACTCCTGAAGAAACGCAAAAGCAGCAGCGGGTGTCATATTGCAAGACTTGGACGAAAATCCATCATTCTTCCAAGATGTGCGAGAGTGAACGTCAGTTGTGGCAAACTCAATAAGACAGTTACCCTTGGAACACACGTGATGCTGGAGCCCAATTCAGAAGTACCCTGGCCTGCAGGAATAAAAGTAAACAAACAGCTTATTCAGATGCCTCTGAACGAGAATGACAACATTACAGTGATGGTGGAAAATACCACAGAAGAAGAGGTGACACTTACAGCACGGACTGTCCTGGGGTGGCTGCATACAGTAGATGCCATCCATCAGCTGGAAGTGAAGCCACCTTCGCCGTCTGAATCCCAATCTCAGCTATCACAAGGTGACAATGACTTGCCTCCAGAGACCCAACCTAGGGTTCAGGAGAGTGAAGGATGGGACCCGCCAGTGGACCTCAGTCACTTACCTGGGGAACAACAGGAACGTGTGAGACAGCTGTTGAGAGAGAATAGTGGAGTGTTTGCTAAGGATGACTGGGATACTGGATGCATTCCGGACCTTAGAATGGACATTTGTTTGAGAGACAAAATCCCTGTACAGAAGACGTACAATGCAATACCACGACCCCTGTATCAAGAGGTGAAGACCCACATACAGAATCTGCTGAGTCAGGGGTGGATCCAAAAGTCGACATCCTCCTATTCCTCGCCAGTTGTGTGTGTGAGAAAGAAGGATGGGAGCTTGCGCCTATGTGTGGACTACAGACTGCTCAACGAGAAGACACACCCTGACCGGCATCCCATCCCACGAATCCAAGAGATACTAGAAAATTTAGGGGCGAACTCCTGGTTCACTGTGCTGGACCAGGGTAAAGCCTATCATCAGGGCTTCATGAGCAAAGACAGTAGGGCATACACGGCATTCATAACACCCTGGGGGCTCTATGAGTGGGTACGGATACCTTTTGGCCTCACGAATGCACCCGCAGCCTTTCAGAGATACATGGAAGAGTGTCTAGGAGAGTTAAGGGATGATATCTGTGTTCCCTATCTTGACGATGTGTTAGTCTTCAGCAAGGATTTCGATCAGCACCTAGAGGACTTGAAGAAAGTGCTACAGCGACAGGAGCAGTGTGGGATCAAGTTAAGGCCAAAGAAATGTGACTTTTTTAAGCGGGAAGTCTGCTATGTGGGCCGCATCATCTCTGAACATGGGTACAGCATGAACCCCAAAGAAAAAGAGGCTGTGCAAGCACTAAAGTGGGAAACACCTAGCACTGTTCGTGAGGTGAGGAAGCTCATGGGTTTCCTTGGTTACTACAGATCATACATTGCTGACTTTGCCAGAATAGCCAAGCCTTTATATGAACTATTGACAAAGCCCAGCACGTCCAAAGCGAAAGGCTCCGGAAAAAGAGGGAATTCTTCCTCGCAAGCACCTCCATCACAGCCAGTAGAGTGGACAGGGAGACATCAGGAAGCACTGGAGCAGCTGATTGTGGAGTTGTCAAGCCCACCCATTATGGCATACCCAGACTTTGAAAAGCCATTTGTCCTTCATGTTGATGCGTCAGAAGAAGGGTTAGGAGCTGTATTGTACCAACGACAGGGAGGCAAACTCCGAGTAGTTGGTTATGGGTCTCGGACTCTGAGCCCTGCCGAAAGGAACTATAAGCTGCACTCTGGGAAGTTGGAGTTCCTGGGACTCAAATGGGCGATCACAGAGCGTTTCCGGGACTACCTGTTTCATGCACCGCATTTCATTGTCTACAGTGATAATAACCCGTTGACATATGTCATGAAAACGGCAAAGCTTAATGCAGCGGGGCAACGGTGGGTTTCTGAGCTGGCAGACTACCGTTTCACTTTGAAGTATAGGCCCGGGACGGCAAATCGAGATGCAGACTTCTTATCACGGAGACCAGTGCCCATTGAAGTCACAGTCAGAGAGTGTACTCAGGAATGTGAGCCAGAAGTTCTGGGATCAATCGGGGAAGCCCTGAAAGCACAACGTCGTGGAGAAGTGGATTGGATATCTGCAATCACTTGCAACATAGATGTCTTACCGGAGGAGCTGAAGGGTGGATCAGAGAACAGTCAACGGCTAACACCTCAGGATATCAGGAGCGCTCAGCTGAGTGATCCAGTCATCAGCCGAGTACTGGATCTGAAACAGAAACAAATCTATCTCAAACACAAAGATAAATTGAGGGAACCGGAACCTGTGAGACGACTCTTACGAGAATGGCATCACCTGCAGATTAATGAGGAAGGTATCCTGCAAAGAAAGATAATGACCAGAACTCAGTTAGTTGTCCCAGAAAACTTGAAAAGTATGATATACAAGTACTTGCATGAAGACATGGCCCACCTTGGTGCTGAACGTATGGTGGCGGCAGCTCGTGCACGTTTCTTCTGGCCAAGAATGAGAGAAGAGATAGAGCATTATGTCACAAGAGTGTGTCGATGTCTAAGACAAAAGAAACCAAACCGGATTACCAGAACCCCAATCAAGAGCATTGAGACAACAGCTCCATTTGAGATGATCTCGATTGATTACCTGCACCTGGAGAAAAGTAGAGGGGGAGCAGAGTATATCCTTGTGGTCATAGACCATTTTTCAAAGTTTGCTCAGGCATACGCCACCAGAAACAAGTCTGGAAAGACAGCAGCCCGTAAGATCTTTGAAGATTTCATCATGCGCTATGGTTTTCCTGCAAAGATCCACCATGACCAGGGGAGGGAGTTTGAGAACAACCTGTTCCAAAAGTTACAGAGTTACTGTGGGATTAGGCATTCACGCACAACTCCCTACCATCCCCAAGCTAACCCGGCAGAGAGGTTCAATAGGACACTTTTGGGGATGCTGAGGACCTTAGAGGAGACAAAGAAGTCGAATTGGGCAGAACACCTTAACAAAGTTGTCCACGCCTATAATTCCACGGTGCATGAGTCAACAGGATTTTCCCCATTCTTTCTCCTTTTTGGCCGAGAGCCAGTTCTTCCAATTGATCTGGTGCTCCCCACAAAGCAAGTAAAGAACACCCGGTCTCATGCCGACTATGCTGAAAAGTGGAAAAAGTCTATGCAAGAAGCATATGATATCGCGAAAAAGAACATGAAGAAGGCTGCTGCAAAGGGGCAGAGAAATTACAATCGGAAGGCATGGAGTTCTGTCTTGGAGCCTGGTGATCATGTGTTGGTGAGGAACCTGTCAGAGAGAGGCGGCCCAGGAAAACTGCGGGCGTTCTGGGAAAAACAAACGTATATGGTGAAGGAAAGGAGAGGAGATGGACCGGTGTATGTAGTTGGACCGTTGGATGCGACTGGAAAGGATAGAGTGCTGCACCGGAACCTTCTATTACCTTGTCCGTACCTGGTGGATGAGCAGAGGACAGCCGATGTTCGTCTGGAAAGAAAAGGATGTCAGAGGAACAGGTCAAAACAGGAAGGACGATCACCACAAAATACTCACCATGGAAGCACTGACAGTTCCAGCGACGAGGAGGTTGACTTGTGGGTTCCAATGCAGAGAGCAGGAACAGATTTAGATCCATGTGCAGCAGAATTTCACCCTGGAAGAGAGGAGAGAAACAGGAAACCTGAAAAGGAACCTGACATCGAGGAAATTGGTGGCGAATCTGTAAACCTACCTGACTCAGAGAAGTCCGATGAAGAAGTGCTGGAAGATCTTCAAGGGGAGCGGGAGCTGGAGGAAGAATTCGTTGGAGAAGCTGAGCATGAAGACAGTGACTTGGCATCAGAGCCTATGAGGAGAACTTCTGCCAGAACCAGGCGACCTAGGAATCTATATACATATGACACCCTGGGTGAGCCCACACTTCGACCAGTGAGCTGGAGTGTTTGTGGCGGAAATACTGACGTGATAACCTGCTGTGTACAACCCCACCTGAGCATCGATCACCTGAATCTGTATCCTTCATACTAAGTACTAGTGAGAGTTGAAATAGTTACGTTCAAGGTAATATTTTTGTTAATTGAGTTATAAACAGTTGAGGGTATTGTAAGTTTACAGTCGTAATAATGCTAGGCTACAGTAGAATTATAGGTTGTGCAGCCTAAGGTATATTTGGCTGACTGGAAGAACACTAAGAAATGAATGCATTGCTTAAGTGACATTTAAAATGTGTCAATTACATTGTGGAGGTGTATGTGGTTGTGTCCACTTGTCATTACAGGATGTTCTGGGGGGCCCACCAGCGAACCTAAAGACAAGACACCTCTCAACATGCATCAAATCTAAAAGTTTAGATGATTGTAATTATGTCAAAGTAGTTTGGAAGTAAAATATGTTGTTAAGCTGTGAGAAAGCATGTACATTACACTGTCATTGGAACTTACACTTTCAATATTTGCCCAGAGATAGTAAACAAAAAAATGTTTTGTAACATTTTATTTTTTTTTAGTGGGGGAGGGTGTAATGACCTCAAATAATTATTTAATTTGTTATGTCTTTGTTCATTGTAGATAATCTGCACTAATATAATGTAAACGTTGTAAATATAGAAAGCCTCAGAAAATATGTATACTGTTGGGGGCGCTGTGAGAAGAAAAGACTAGTGAGTAAAAGGGGAAGAGAAGAAGCGCAGTTGACGCATGTTGTTGTTCATGTTAAAAATCTGTCACAGAAAAAACAAAAGAGAAAAACAACCGAGGCGAATAAATCTACAGAAAAGATCTGGTTGTCGTGGTTATTGTCCAAGGGGGCAACATACAGATGGTTAGGGTCGTGTTTACCAGTCCTTGTCCAGTCTCTTTTGTATTAAAAGTCTCGGTTACAAGTGTCAGGATTTTATTTTTCATTTTTTGTTGTCTAGACTAAGGGTGTGTCTCAATCAACTACTTAGCTTCCTAGGTTGTGAATCAGTATATCGCGTACACTAATTTGGGCACTGGTAAGGGCAGTGAGGACCCTGGCTCAGACATTGGGACAATGATGACTTTATTTGACAATGTCCTCATTGTACAACATATTTAACACATTTATGAACAACAACAGAACTGATATCTTTATTATATATATATATATATATATATATATATATATATTATATATATATATATATATATATATATATATTTTTTTTTTTACTGTATGTTATTTTTACTGTATGTTATAAGTACATTACAAATGCCTGTCCAGCAATGTATGTTTATGCTGAGAGAGAGAGAGAGAGAGAGAGAGAGAGAGAGAGAGAGAGAGAGAGAGAGAGAGAGAGAGAGAGAGAGAGAGAGAGAGAGAGAGAGAGATGTGAGCAACTAAAACAATTGAAGCAATTCCCGTTCAGAAAGCGTTCAGCATATCTTGATTTGCCAGTCACCTATTATGATATGGAGAAATTCATTTGCAAAAAATGGTTAGCATATAAACTAGTGAATGTTTTCATCAATCTTATGACAATGTTTACACACCAGCAGATGGCAGCACTGACTGAAGTCTGATGCCCTACTTGGGTCAAATGACAGCTTCCATTCCCTCCAATTGTCTCTCTGTCAACAGTAAACATCTGGGAGGCATTTTGGAGGTATCTCATCACACAGCAATTTCTTAAAGGAAGGAAGCCCAAGAATCCCAATCTTATCAAAGCCAAAAATGGAATTACAGTCGGCAGGATAAAGGAACGCCAGAGTGGTAGAGACAGCGAAGAATAAAAATAATGCAGGGGGCTGTAAGTGTTTTACTTGGAGACCATTTCCCCTTTTTTTCACTAATCTCTTAACTCCTACACAAAGCAAGCACTTCACAAAACAAGCCCTCCAAGAACCTGCTACCAATGTGATGAATGCTTACCCCTTGTAGGGAGAAATTACTCATTTCCTAATTGACTCAAAATTGCTTCATCACTCCACGAGTGCTCATTTGGATGCAGTGAGACGGCTAATTAAAATGCTCTCAGCAAACATCGACAGGCTTTTCCTTCAATTACTTGGAGGCAGATCACACTCAAATAAACAAGTGTACAGCTGCTGCCAATGAAAGTCCATTTGGTTCATGTCTCTGTATTAGAACTGAGCTGTGAGCTGAGAAGGGCATTTTGACCTTGGGGGTTCTTGCATGACCCTCATTTAATGTGCTCGAAGCACCCGCTAAAGCTAATCTCCGCCTCATGGTCACGAACTGCCCACAGACCATCTGATGCATATTGACACAAAAAATGGCTATTGCTATCTCAAAACAGAAATACATAATCTGAATGTCTAGCAATTTTCAGGCAGTACAGGGTTTTAGCCGAACAAACTTGTGTTTTCAAGTTTCTACAGTGAGCGTTCCAAGAAGGGGGTTTCATGGCATCAAATGTTTCAAAAACATCTGCGGCGTCATTTATAAAGATGTGTGTTGAATCAACCTAAATGTGACTGTACAACAGTTTTCTAAATGTTCTTAAGAACGATTTATAAAACAAACACAGACATTTTGTCCCCATAATGTAGGGAATACCTGAATATACACACACACTCACACACTCACTTACTTTCCAGGAACTCATAAACATAATGTGACATAAAATATCACAAAGCAGTTGTATTACTCCTGTAATATTATCATCTCATTCTGGACATGATTCTCTATTTATATTTACATTTACATTTTAATAAACAATGTTGGATTATTTTAATTGATATGGGCACAAAAAGTTTGTATGCGCGTTCTTCAGTTGGCGTACACATAAGAACATTTTAATGTACATTTTTTCCTTTATAAATCCCGATTTTACCCTAATTTTTGACGTATAGGATGAAATCCATTGAATTAAGGATCAAAGCCAATTGCATGCACATTTTATAAATGAAGAGTCTGTTTTTTTTAAAGATAATTATTAGCTATTGAATTAGACATCCTTGAGGACACCTTAAGGTAAGGCCCAATTTGCATACTTATGCAGTATTCTATGTTGTTTTGTAGTATAAATAGCGCAGGTAGTGTTCCCTCTTGAGGATCAAATCCTGATTGGTGCTGCGTCGCTCTGTGTGACAGCGTAATACAGAAGCTACATAATGGAAACAACAGCATCGGCTTTCTGAGTGCACTCTATGAGTCCTATGGTGTTTGTTTGTCCCGTAGGCCATACAAAATAACAGCTTTTAGTGAGTAGCAGCAGTTTAAAAAGTGTGTTCCTCCCTGTCCACGTTACATCACGGGCGAGGATATACATACGTTTTTTGAAAGATGCTTGGGAGCTCGGCTCCTGCCTGGCTTTGTTTGATAAAAGTGGTCAGGTTTGCACTCCCCACAGGACCAGAGGCAGCCCGGTGGATCACAGATGGAACCAGAGGAGTTGAGGTGTGGAGATCCTGGAAAAAGCCATACTCTTCTCCACTATCGAGCCCCATGGTCTCTGCTCCCGGGAGCACTAGAAAGAGTTTGCCAGGACGAGGTCAATCTTGTAGCCCCATTCTGGGGTGCGTTTCCCGAAAGCATCGTTAGCCAACTATGGTCACAAGTTCCGTTGTTATCAACATAGTTCAACGAGTCTGTGTTTCCCGAAAACATCGTTCCAACGAACATTCGCAAAAAGCACCGCAAACTTGTGTGGTTGGAATGACAGCTCTCGAGCTGTGGATAGAATCATAGTTTCTTAATTGCATGACATGTGGACTGAATAAATCCTTATCTTGAGCAAAATAAGCAAGCTGACATTCAGTACAACCTGTGATTTTTATATAGAATACATATACAAATGTCATTTAAGTCCTTTATTTTGTCAAGAGATTTAAAGCAACATTTTTGAAGACCGAGCATGTGCGAACATGCTCTAATATGTAAGAACGAGCCTGTGATTGAGAAATAACTGAGAAAAATGAGAAATAGTCCTCAGATGCCATGTCTGTAATTTTAACCAAAACATCTAGTGTAAATTCGATCTCAAACTGTTTCATTAAAAGAAGTTATTACTCCACCACGTGTGTGAAATCATAAACCAAGGTGGTTGAACGACCACTTTGCGACAATATGGTTTCGGGAAACAGTCGTGACTAGATAGTTGATTTCTCCAACGATGCATCGTACCATGGTATAGAAGCAGCGGGTTACGTCGTTGTACGGGAAACGCACTCCTGGCCGGCCCAAGTATGGTTTTCGGACTTGGGAGGCCCCCTAGACGATCTCCCGTGGGATCTCCTCACACAGGCCGTATGCACGATATATCACCCCTGGCCGATGATATGGAAGCTGTGGGTCTTGCCCCTGAGGTTGTCTTGAAGGTTGTCCACTAGGAAACGTTATGCCTTGAAGTGGACAGTCTACTTTATGGTGCAGGTGGTGTCTTTTGGACCCAGTTAACTGCCCAGTGGCTTCAGTGCTGAAACCCAGGGATAGTTCACCCACAAATGAAAATTCTGTCAGTAATTACTCCTCATATTGTTCCAACCCTGTAAGACTGTCGTTCATTTTCGGAACACAAATTAAGATATTTTTAATGAAATCTGAGAGCTGTCTTACTCCTTCATAGGCTGCTATGTAATTTCATCTGCCGGCCCAGAAAAGTGAGTAAAGACATTGTTAAAGGTCCCGTTCTTCGCGATCCCATGTTTAAAACTTAAGTTAGTGTGTAATGTTGTTGTTAGAGTATAAATAATATCTGTAAAATTATAAAGCTCAAAGTTCAATGCCAAGCGAGATATTTTATTTAACAGAAGTCGCCTACAGCGAACGGCCGGTTTGGACTACATCCCTCTACTTCCTTCTTTAATGACGTCAGTAGAACAGTTCTCTGACTAACGTCCGCCCACAGGAATGCTCCATCAACTCCATCAACTCGCGCACTTCTTACTGTGTTTAATCAGCGGCGATTTTCTGAAGTAAAACTGACGCTTCATCTTTTGTGTGATGTACAATAAACTTTATTAAACTCATCAGTATATTTTTTATCATGATTCGGACCTGGTCCGACACAGCAGACTTGTAGCTAGGCTATTAATAAACAATGCTGGATACATTCAAGCAGATGACAAATACGTTATAATAACCGCAATTAAACTACTAAACTATACCTGTTCCATCTCTATACAGCCCTCTGACTCTGTAGGCATTATTGTCCGACTCGAAATGAACACCGTTACTGAGAGTTTCTGATGTTATCATTATTCCATGAGATGAAATTGTCCTAAGAGTCTGAGTGCGAGCTCTTGAAGCTCCGCCCCCTGTGTCGTGCAGCAGCAGCTAATTTGCATTTAAAGGGCACACACTAAAACAGAGTGTTTTTCTGAGTCCTCAAAAAAGACAATTTAAACATGCTGTAAAAAATGATCTGTTGGGTATTTTGAGCTGAAACTTCACAGACACACTCTGGGGACATCAGCGACTTATTTTACATCTTGTAAAAAGGGGCATAGGGACCTTTACAGTTTTTCTCAATCGATTTGGTACATTTCTCCAAACTCAGGTAACTGCTCTCAAAACATTTAACACAGTGATCTGTACACTTCGTAATAGTCCTAAACAGATAGTAAATTCTCCTTCATTTCATACAAATTACAAATCAAAAGCATCATTTTATCAAAACACTGTGCACAAAATTCCCTAACGTTATCACAACAGTTCATACAGCCAACCAAATCTTTAATATATCAGGAAAAAACATTTGCAGCTTTTTTATTGGTCTTCACACAGATCACAAACATTTTTGTACCATTTTCAAAACATAACAAACAAAACTCTGTGAATTGTAAAATAGTCAGTTGCACACCTTATGTCCTTAATTAACCCCAAATTGATATCTGATTAGTTAGTAATCCACTCAACACAGAAAATGCAAATCTCCTAATCTTTCACACATCTGTCTTTATTACAACAACTACAAAACAGGAAGAGAAAAACAACAAAGAAGACAAATGAGGAGAAAAGACAATAAAAAGAAGAAGAATGAGCGGTGGAAAAGGAGGTGTAAGAGAGAGTTGGTGGACAGGGTAGAGGGAAAAGTAGAGGAAGAGGAGATGGAGAAGGAGCAAGAAGAGCTGAGGATGTAGGAGAAAGAAGAGCTGAAGATGTAGGAGAAAGAAGAGCTGAAGATGTAGGAGAAGGAGCAAGAAGAGCTGAGGATGTAGGAGAAAGAAGAGCTGAAGATGTAGGAGAAAGAAGAGCTGAAGATGTAGGAGAAAGAGCTGAAGATGTAGGAGAAAGAAGAGCTGAAGATGTAGGAGTAGGAGCAAGAAGAGCTGAGGATGTAGGAGAAAGAAGAGCTGAAGATGTAGGAGTAGGAGCAAGAAGAGCTGAGGATGTAGGAGAAAGAGCTGAAGATGTAGGAGAAAGAAGAGCTGAGGATGTAGGAGAAAGAAGAGCTGAGGATGTAGGAGAAAGAGCTGAAGATGTAGGAGAAAGAAGAGCTGAGGATGTAGGAGAAAGAAGAGCTGAGGATGTAGGAGAAAGAAGAGCTGAGGATGTAGGAGAAAGAAAGAAAGAAAGAAAGAAAGAAAGAAAGAAAGAGCTGAGGATGTATGAGGTCCAATTCCTCCATTCAGCACTAGTGTGAGAGTGGTTTGAGAATCACCCACATTTCAGGATGGTGTTCCTTCCACCATATTCTCTTTTCCTGAATCCAGTTGAGGAATTCTTCTCCTCTTGGAGATGGAAAGTGCATAATCACAACCCTTACAACCAAGTAAGTCTTCAAGCGATGGAAGAGGCCTGTGATATTGGGGCAAAAGCATGTCAAGGATGAATACAGCATTCAAGGTGTTTTTTTCCCACGATGCATGACTCGTAAAAATATTTGCTGTTGATAATTCTCTGATGTAATTGACCGTTCGCAAAAGCCACGCCCCCTAGTTATTGTTGCTACGCCCGTCAAACAAATGGTCAAACACGACCAGCGCCACAGATTTACACCCGTGCGTGTCAGTGACCTTTTTTCGAGCAATTACCTCCGCGATATCCTCCAGATCGAGGCAAAATGGGTTACAGTATGCAGTGGAGGGATATATTCAAAATATAAAAATACGCAATGAAGGAGACATGACTACCATTGAGGCTAATATACCGGTCTCAAGCGAAATCTGAGAAACCCCATGACCTGTACCTCAAATGCAACCAGTAAATTACAGCCTTGAAGAAGATTTAATACGCTGGTTCAGTCGCTAATTGTTTGGAGTTAGAAATATATAATTCGCGCTGCATATTTAGTAATTTTGCCTCAGATACAGGATTATACATTCGCTTTACTGTAACAAGCAGGTTTTTCATTACCACAGCAACCGCTTGCGTGCCATGCTGAATCCGATTTTCGTGTTTAAAAAGTAACTATACATAAGAGACGGAAAGATGCAGATAACCATACATTTAAGGTTATTTCTATTCATTACGATATTGATTACGTTATATGAACTGATGTTGTCAAGTAAGCTTCATGCGTTCCCCGTTGCGAGCGTGCACTCTTCTAAACTGTAGTCTACAGGTCCTGCACTGCTAGTGACTGCTGCTCATTTCCCCCCGAAAATATCACGTTAACAACAACCCTTTAGAAAACGTACTTCCTTTGTGGATCCTCTTGATCTGTTCTCCATGTTTCTTTGACTAATCTCAGTGTGTCAGTCTCATGCACGCTGTTCGCGAGTGAACCATGTTCGACACATGTAACTGGGAGTGGGGCCGTCCAAACTGTTTTATCCATCGTAGGCACCGTTCACGTTGTGTTTTCGGCTTTGGGAACGAAAAGAACACAACTCCTCCAGACAATCTCTCGGAGTATCTAGTGTCCGGTTTACAAACGCAGTGGGCGCACCGCTTCACCAGCTTGCTTGGAGTCAATGTTTGACGGAGCTGCTCACATAGTAACGGTTGCTATGATGTGTGATTGGACAATGGCCGTTTTGGGGGAGGGGCCTGCGAACGGTCAATTGAGAGGCATGATCAATAAATTGATTCAATGAATGCAGTACTTTTTTATTTTATTTTATTTATTTGCATAATATATATATATATATTTTGTGGAGTGACAACTCATTGTTACAGTATACACTTTATACACCTTACGTAACTCATCATTAAAGAACTTAATGAAAAACATGTATTTTCATTTATTTATTTGTGTATCTTCAGCTGAATTTTTTATAAAATCAACAGAGAACACACTTTTAGTTTTGATGTTAATATTGAATTTTAATAAATGCATTACTAGAATAAAATGCTGTGTTTCATTGTGCAGTGAATACTTATCTGTTTCGCCAACTTAAGAGTGCGTTTAGTTTGCTGTGTTAACTGTTTTGAGAGCAGTTACATGAGTTTGGAGAAATGTACCAAATCGATTGAGAAAAACTGTAAAGTAGTCCAAGTGACTACAGTGGCTCAACCTTAAAGGATAATTCCAGTATTTAGCACTTTGAGTCTATTTTCTAGTTTGTTTTGGATGAAATAGAGTGGTGGACACAGAAATTTTGACGATGGGTCCTGTCTCGATTTTTTGACTATTTTAGAATCGCCGCTGACGCGCTTCAGAGTGGCTGTCTACGAGCATACTCAAACATGTGCTTAAAACAACCCTTAACGTTCGTTTTCAAAACTGGGCAACTCACCGAGTGGTTAGTGGTGTTCGTTGATGTTCCAAAACAAGTAGTGTAGTGAAATAGTTTCTGTCGTGTTTTATTTGCCATTTTGTAAAATCGCATGATTTCTGTTGGAGGACTCATTGCAATAACTCGTGCAATAAAACACAACAGAAACTGTATTTCGCTACGCTACTTGTTTTGGAACATCAACGAACACCACTAACCACTCGGTGAGTTGCACAGTCAAAAAGTCGAGACAGGACCCATCGTCAACATTTCTGTGTCCACCACTCTAGTTCATCCAAAACAAACTAGAAAATAGACTCAAAGTGCTAAATACCGGAATTATCCTTTAAGTTTATAAAGCGACGAGAATACTTTTTGTGTGCAAAAAAACTGTGTTGCCGGCTCCCTTTGTAGCATTCCACGTTATGCCGTCACATGTCAGGATTAGACACCAATCAGGATTAGACTTGTTGTACACATACTTCAGGCACTGTCACGCTGAAGGGGTTCCCCAAAGTGTCGTCATACGATGCAGCATCTTGTACCCTTTTCAGAGACCCATGGTAACATACGTAACCTGAGATGGTTTCACACTGAAAATTCCAAATAAAAAAATACACTTTAAATACCGGATGATGCACTTATTTAACCAAAACTGTAATGCCTTTAATAACATAGAGGAGGGGGAGGGGCTATCGGACTCTGATGTTGAATGACAAAATTTACTTATTCAATTCATAAACTGCACGATTGATTACATAGTACATAAGTAAACTGCATAGTACTATATGTAAAAAATAAACTGTGACGTACATGAGATGGTTTCTTCCTCTTTAAAAGTTTATAGTTCTTGTCCAGAACTATCTTCAGTGTAGACGCTTGTCAAATGTCTTGCTATGCGATACTCCAGGGAAGCAGACAGCACTCTCACTGCAAATGTGATCAAGTAATGGATCTTGAAAAAAGCAAATATTGTGAGTGGCGAACCACCTGAATGCCAGATGACAGTATCTGCAGCTCATGTTCTTTCAGTGCAGAGTTGAATAGGTTAGAAAAGACGCAGTTGGCAAAGCAAGCAGTCAGCAGTGCCTGGACCCTGATGTCTCATTACAATGGAGAAATACATTTCATGTTTTCTCTCCTTAAAAAAGGAATCTAGCAAAATTACCTGTTAAAATGAGATGCATCATTATGACATACTGTTTTTATGAATAAATAAAAGTTGCATTGCAAGTAAATAATATCTTTTTTTTAAAAAAAGAAACTGTGGTAAAAAACAAAAACAAAACAAAAAAAAACCTAAGTTGAGAATTGACCTGCTTGAGCTGTTAGCTCAGCTTTGTAAGCTGTTACCAGTTAACAGTTTTTGATTGATTCACAGCCCTATTTAGACAGTTTTAGCAGGTTAATGCGGTTGTTAGAGGAAGTTTATTTTTTCTTCAACTTTTCTTCAAGTGACTCATGCTTTTATCTCTTTATCAAGCATAGCCAGGAACCTTTATCCCCTCATTTTACAGAATTCCCAAGGTTTCCCCCTTCAGTAGATAACCATTGTGTTCCTGGAAGCCCACTACATTGGAATTCCATCAAAGTTATTCTAGTGTAGCTTAAAAGAATTTATGAAGGAATAGCATTCACTTCGGATCAAAGAAACTATACATTGCATAACTTTTTTGCACAAAGTTACAGTTTGAGCATGAATAATCATTCAAAGCACAATTAGTTTAGTACAATTACAGAAATCATAAATACAATAGATGTAGTCATTAGCAAGCAAGAGCCTGTTTCCATAGTTACAGCACTAGAGAGTGAAACTGGTGTTCACTGAATATTTTATTTAATATAAAATATTAAATACTATGAAATAATATTTAATATAGTTGGGCATTGGATAGTTAAAGTTCACTGACAATATTTTGATACACTAGGTTACACTTACAGTAAAATCCTAAAAAAGAATTTGTTCAGTTCTCGAACTACAGTAACCAAAATGTTTTAGAGGAAAACAGGATCTCTCAAGTACTGCAACACCAGCGAATGCCAATACCTCCCATTTCCTACTCCAGTGATCAACACGTTTTTAGACGCTAAAACATGGCTCTAATTGGAGCTCAGGTGACTGTTTTCAACAGAATACATTAGTAATTATTTTTACACACAATACATGTTTGTTCAGTTGGGAAATGCAAAATAACATTTGTTTTTTCTCTCTTTTTACCTAAAAATGTATGTTGACTAGTCAGTACATCGCATCATACTGCGGTCTTACTATTTTATGTAATGTCAATGGACTTTGCCCTTAGGCACAGGTACTCATGTGCGCATGCTACCCTATGGCTGCCCTGTACTTAAAGGTGCTTTAAGCGATGTCACGCGTTTTTTAGGCCAAAACATTTTTTGTCACATACTGTACAGCAAATATCTCCTCACTATCCGCTATCCGCATTCAGAATCACCGATTATAATTTTTGGAAGTATGACCAACTTGATAAGTTTAATTATATCAAGTGCTTTGAGAAAAGGCTATAAATCTCCACCTCCAACATCCTCACACGCAATATAGCCTACTAGTCGAGACTCCTTCTTTATGTGTACAGATGTGACGTAATGACGCAAAGACATGCTCGAATTTCCCGCGCAAATCCACCAGTACCACTGGAATTAAAAACATTATTACAAGCTTACCGCTTTAAATCGAGCTAAGGCAAGCAGATAGTTTTGAACACTAATTTGTGTACACTAAACTGAACATCTAATGAGAGTTCCCACTCTCAACGACTGCCCCGACTGCTATTCAACATGCTGAATTGGGCAAACTGGCCCAACGAGAGCCGCCGTGTGGAACACAGTGCAAAAAACTTGCTCGACAGGCCTTTAGACAGTCGTCAGTCACCGAGCTGGACCGGCCTGGAAAATACTGTTTCTGATGCAGGTTGCTGTCATTTACTAACTGTGAAGGTAAGAAAACAATTTCTCAGGGACATATTTATTTGAGATCAGCTGTTTGTAGTGAAAAAAAAAAACAAGGTCCAGTCAATCAAGTCTTTGATTTTACTAATGAAATATGCATTTTCTAATCAGAATGCATTTTATTTATGCAGACTGTGGCAGGGTGCTAGGTATTGACCGAAGCCGCAAACCTCATCTCTTATTCCATTAATGGAAAAAAGCCCAGTAAAGTGTTAATTAATTCAAGAAAAGTGCAGATTGGTACATATATATGCATTTACTCTTGGCTGTGCTATCAAACTCGCATTGAAGTGTCAGTCAACAGCAACCCAATCGTTTGGGGCCAGCTGGCCTCTCTTCCTCGTGGCCGTGTGTTTAAATGCCGGCTGTTTTAAATGGAAGCTTCCCTGCTGATATGCTAGTCAGGCCAGACTCTCTGAGAAACACCACCAGAGGCTCACAGACGGAGTATTTCAACACGTCGGCAGAACATGACAGAAATTAGCCAGGCGTGACGGGAAAATACAGGGGCGTGAAATTAACTGCAGCTCTCTCGCCGCTCATCTTCCCCCACACATTGTGTCGTTACTCACTGATGTATTCATTTGTTTGTGTTTTCCTCCTAATAAACACTGTAGTACAAGTTCGTACATAATATTGTGCATTTCTTTGAAGGTTGTTGATGATGTTGCTGGCCAGCCAAAATGAGCGCGCGCACACACAAAACCCCTCAAGCTAGTTTTGTATTAAAAGACTTCCAAATTAATTAGCATTATGCATGAGATATTTGGTCAGTGATTGTCAGGTTCATATTCAGGTCATATTTAAACAGTACAATTGGATTCATAACTCTGATTGAGACACAAGTTAATCATTAATTACTAGTGTATTTATGCTACTAATGCATTTTTATTTATCCCTTTAAATATTTTAATTCCTTCAAATAAAAAGGACATTACATTCAAAACAAAGCAAAAAAAAAAAAAAAATTGTTTTTCTCCCTCACATTATTCAAGACATGGTTATAGCCTTAGTCATGAATGAATTGTTCTTTGGTGACAAAACAGAACCGCTACGTTGCTCGTACAATGACATAACTTGCTGCTTAACCACCATAGTATGAAACATCATTGGAGAAACTAACTAGTTAGTCATAACATCGAAAACTTTGTTGCACATCCCATGTTACCATACAAGAGCATGAAGACTAAAAGATGTAGAATGGAATTTGTATATATTTGGAGTGAAAGATATAGAATGTACTGCATGTTGCTTGGTTATTTTGCTCAAAAGATCTATGTAACAAGAAACTATGTATTTAACCATAGGTTGAGAGCTGTTGTTCCAACCACACAACTTTGCAATACTGTTTGTAAATGTTCAATGGAACTATGCTGGTAACGATGGAACTTAAAATTCTACTGAATCTATCTCTTTCTGCCATTCACATTCATGAACACACACTTCTATAATTATTTCAAGTAAACCAAAGCAAATTTTATATGTGATGCTAATCTTCAAACAGACTTTTTAGCCTTTCACCCCTGTTCAAGACTACACCACCAGGATCCTTTCACATTATGACCTTTTGACCTCCTTAGGCCTTTAATCAGGATAAATCTTCCCTAAAGACAATGGGGCAAACAGTCATTAACCTCTGCAGAAGTGGCGCACTAGTGTCTGACAGGAATAATGATCAGGCAGGACTTGATTTAATGGAGTATTGGCATCAGTCTGAACATCCTTTAACAACATCACAAGGGACACACATACACCTCAGCTCTGTTCAGGTGCCAAACAACAGTCAACAAACAAGTCTGCTATCCTGCTTTTGTCCCCTTGTAAACCTTTATACAAATGTAGGAGCAGCAGAAGCCCCCTGCCAAAATGCTTTTTGCTGTGCCAGTGTAGATTTTGTCGACAAAACACTGAAGCAATAAAGTTGATTATAGGCATGGCGAGTCTGTCATTGCAGCAAACTGATTTCAAATTATTCTCTTTTACTGTCACTTTCTAGTAGCCTGACTACGTCAGACTTCGTACTTGCACTCAATTTCATTTCGCTTCTGTACTCAGTCTGAGATAGCGGCCTATCTCTCAGTTTTCCTCCGGCCTGAAAACAGCCGGGCCAATCAACGAACAGAGGGCGGGCTGAAAGCCGTGACGTAGTCGCTAAGCGCCGAGTTTAAGATTAGGTCAGGGAAATCGAAAACGACCGCAGATATTGAGACGCGGATGCAATCGCTCTGTTGTGGAGAATATTCCTAGCATTAGCACACTGAAGCCCGAACAAGAAGAGTGTGTATTAAACATTTTGAATGGAGGTGATGTTGTGGCCCTACTCCCTTTGGGAAAATTTTAATTTATCAACTATTACCGATCGTCAGCGAGAAATTGGGGAGCCTTTTGACAGGTCAGGTCTCCTTTCTTTTCCAGGTCTTAAATATTGCCATGACATGCTGTAATCTTGCAATTAAGTTGCAGCATTTCCGACAGAACCGAGATGAACAAAGAGCTGTGTTTAACAGAACTAATCCTAACTTTGACAGTTGGCTGCAAATATTTTTTTGTTTCTCTCTACTGTCAAATATCAGTTTAGAGGCCCTGATTGTACCGTGGATGCGTAGATTAACTTGCATAATCTGCAAAAGTCATTGCAGTGAACCAAACCAATGATTTTAAACTTCAGACAAGCGCCTCCTAGCGAGAGAGAAAAAAACACTTCTCTATTATGCCATTCCAGACTCTGTCTACGAAGCAAAGTGAAGTAGAAGAGTCTTCTATTACCAGGCTAAGTTTCTAGATCATAAGGAGCAAAAAATGTTTAGACTTTATTTTATGCAGTTCACAATATTTATATATATTTATTCATAATGCAGTGAATAGGAAAACACAGAAAAGTGTGTCACTTTGTGTCACTGTTAACCTAAAGAAAATCATTACAGATAAGCAAAGCAAAAGAGAGGAAGGTGGTAACGTTGAATTAGGCTTTGAAGATATAGAGCTGGGTGTCATCAGCATAACAATGAAAGTTTATAGCGAATTTGCAGAAAAATTGTGCTAAAGGCAATAAATAAATAATAAACAGAATAGGGTCCAAAACTGAGCCCTGAGGCACGCCACTACTAATCTGAGATGTCTGTGATTCTAAATTTTTATTTTAAAGAACTACGTTTAACTCGGCCAGGAGCTGACTGCTGGGCAGAAGAACAACCGTGAGCTGGCACGCCGACGGAGGGCCGCCTGGGTCAGCTATGCGTCCATAGCAGAGATGGTCACCAACATGGCCGACGCCCTCCTGCGCGCCCACCTGTTCAACAGCACCGTCCCACCAGCCATGCTCAACGGGGCCAAGACCTGGTAGTGACCAAACGCACACTTGAGCGGCGGATGGTCGGCGTCAAAAGGACGAACCACATCAGCAACGAGCTACTGAGGAAGAAGAGCAAGGTCAAGGATGCTGTCAACCAGGCCGAACAGGCCAAGAAGCGCTAGGCCGGACATGTGACCAGGAGTTCGGACGGGCGATGGAAGTGGACCGTGACCGAATGCCACTTGACATTAATAGACCGCTCGGCCACCCTGCAACCCGATGGCGGGACTCGCTCAGAAAATACATAAGCAGAGACTGGATAGGTCTGGCTAGGGGCAGAAAAGCCTGGAGAAGTTGTTGTGGCCTGCGTCGAAAGTCCGAAATACAGGCCGATTGATTGATTGATTGATTGATTGATTGATTGATTGATTGATTGATTGATTGATTGATTGATTGATTGATTGATTGATTTTAACAAACTGAGTCCGACCCAATAAATATGATCTAAACCATTCAAGAGGATTCCAATTGAAATCAAACTCTCTAATAAAATACTATGTGAAATTGTGTCAAAAGCTGCTGTAACAACATTGGTATTACATTAAATTAGCTCAAATTATATATAGGGAATTTGAAAAATTAATCATGAATATGATTAATATATTGCATATTACAGTTAAATTATCGAAGTTGAAAATAGATCGATTGTACATATGAATGATCAATCACAACGAATTATAATTCCTCATTCATATATCAATGGTCCCCTTTCAAATCGACTATATGAGATAACCTTTAATGGAATTAATTTAGCTATCGAACAATCTGTTTGTCCAGCAAACGGCCGTAAGATTAACTCATCAATTTTCCAACAAAAATTATCTCTTTCTTAATAATTACAAGAAGCTATTTTCTGGCCATGAAAAATCACCTTCTTGTCATTATCAAAGTTAGGTTACTAAAAAGTAACAAATTGTAAAGCTTTAGCTAAAGATCAAACAATTCATTGACTTGTAAAATGAGCTTTTCAGAAACAATCAAGCATATAATGGTTTTAATAAAATGAAACTACGGATACAGAATTCTACATTTAAACACGGGATACATGTATGTACAGTAGACAGTTGAGACAGACGAATAACAAAGAGAGTGAGAGAGAGAGAGATTGAGTGAGGGAGAGAGAGAGAGAGAGAGAGAGATTGAGTGAGGGAGAGAGAGAGAGAGAGGAAGAGGATGAGAGAGAGAGAGAGATTGATCACATGGCAAAATTCACAGACAATGTAACCCTTAGAGAGACAACAAGAAATCACATCAATCATCAAATCAATAACCTATACTTGCATATGGTTCTCTTGTGTAGCTGAGGAACGCAGAGTCGTGTGCGTGTTTGCCCTTCGATGCTATAGGTGTGTTCTCTCGTGTCTTCCGGGGCGAGCAGACTCGCGGGAAGTTTAAAGGTTAACCGAACGTGAAGTTGCCAAGGAAATAATTCAGAGTTCATCTCCCGTGGAGGGAGAGGCGAATATGAAAATAAAACTTAGTAAAGAAAATAAAATAAAAGAAAAACGGAGAACGCTCCCTAAAAGGGAGCCATGGGTCTTCTCACTGACGACGTGGGTTCGTCAGAATGTTCTCCAACCGAGTGCTCGGAGAGAAAAGTGTTCTCAAGTTCTCAGTTCATTTTAGTTCTTCAGTTCTCTGGATCTGCTCAAGCTCTGAAGTGCTGAAGCGCCGAAGCGCAGTTCATTTTGGTTCTTTAGTTCTCCCAAGGGCTCATGCTCTGAAGTGCTGAAGTGCTTCTGTGTCAGTCTCTTATGGAGAGGAGGGGTTCACGCCCGTTTCGCATACGTGACCAATAATCTTTAAGAGTGTCCCGAGCGGGAAAAGTTCTTCTTTGTCTTGTCAGGATAATTTATGATGGTATCAAATTGTATCATTTCTACACAGAAAGATTGTACACACATAACAATACATTTTACTGTAATATCCTATGTATGACTGGCTCGGTCACATCACAACGGACACACAGATACCAAGAACAAGTAGGTAACAAGCAGAAGGACATGGTTACATCCATATGCAGAATTACAAGCATTTTAAAGTTTGATTAACACACAATAAAATTGTCAGTACTTCCCGTATGGCATGTGAAGACATCTAAGCACAAAGATGAATACATTTAAAACATTTAGAGGTACTTTTCTCTGAAAAGTTAGTTCCATTCCTGGTGTTTGTGTGTTAATGTGTGTGTGTCTGTATCAGAGTTCAGTCAGCGTTTCCTCCGGGCAATTCTGTGTTATATACATTAAGGACATTTCTATCCTAAGTTGCACGCAAAGGGACGTTTGTGTGTGGGTATGTGTGTGTATCAGAGTATCCTTATGGTCAGCATCTGTCCATACGTGGTGTGTACCACGTGAGGGTTTAGTTCGCACATGGTTGTCTTCAAGACAAAAGGGTAGTTGTGTATGTAAATTCACTTATCAGCCTAGCGGCGTAAGAAGATGCGAGGGGGAAAAATTAGCTTGTGCGTCTGAATGGGGGCACTCTTATGCTGGTGACTGGACAAGGGTTCGCGAACAAAGGGGACCTGTTTCTTTATTGGCCGTGCGTCGTAAACTAAGTTAAAATAATGACCTGTTGGTGGTCACCAAATCACATGGTTCAAGGTTTTGTGAATTAAACATATATGTGTTCATATTTGTTCAGTAGTGATAGGAACACAGGATTCGCTCAGTGGCTACATATCCCCCTTTTCGTCGGATGAAGTTCCTGGGTGAACATCATCGGACGACAATCATCACAATAGCCGACTGGCAGGTGAATCCTGATGGTCATGTTAGTAGGTGGACCATGGTAGTAGGATAGCAGATGGAACCTGATGGTTGGATAGCATGTGGATCATGATGGTAGGATGGCAGGTGGAACCTGACGGTAGGATGGCAGGTGGGTCTTGAAGCTGAGGATTCAGCTCGATGAGGTTTGGTGGCAGTCCAGCCTGGGACCGCAGATGAAGTGTTCAGAACGGCCAGTGAGACAGTGCTTGGAGGTCTGTGTCTACAGGAGCAATGTCAATGAGTCGGGACCCCTCCCCCTTTTGCAAACCACAATTCCCGTTCTGGAGTTAGGGTGAAAGTGTGGTTTCTGAAGAAGGATGGGATTTCCAGTTCTAAGTTGTACCCTTTGCTTGGAAGATGATACAATGCAAAGTCATCAAGGTGAAGGATGGCACCTTTCGGTACTTGGATTCACATGCTCTGGTTGAGCGTGGTGACACAGGTGTCAGTGTCATTCCGGTCGTAAGTGAGTGCAGCTGTGCGCCCAGGAGTGTTAACGAGCCACCTGCCACTTACAATCTCTGCTTGGGTCTCGGTGACCTGAGTGCGAGGCTTGGCTTTAGCAGGGCAGCTTGTGCCGCTGATCTGCAGCCCGCAGGTTCCGTCAGGGTTGTCTCTGAGGAAAGATTTGTTAGGGCAGAGATAGTGAATGTCTTTGGTCAATGTGCACATGTGTGGATTCGGTGCTGGGGACAGCTTAGTGTCGCTGTCATGCAAGGCAATCACGTATGGCCTGCGGATCTTGATGTGAGTGCTACCTTTCACAATCTGACATGGTCAATGTTCTTGAGCCGGTGGATTCGGCTTGACTATGATGGGTAAGTTCAGGAGAAAGTCCCCTTTTCTCTGCTTGTGGTCGATGCAGAGTGGGATGGCACTACCCATGAGAGTAGGCAAGGTGTATTTTTAAAGAATCAGTTGGCGTGGCTATGGCGGACGCCAGCACGGTTTGCATGAGGCTTAAGGGTATCAGGTGCGGTGGAATTCTACCCACGGCTAGGCTGTCAATGGAGGAGTTCACCTCTTGCAGAAAGTCTGTAATCCGGGCTGTGGCCAGCCGAGTTCGAGCAAAGTCATTCTGGAAGACAGTAAGCAGCTGTTTCATGGATTTTACTGTCTAGTTCAGCAGAACGCTGTGAGTGTTGAGGATTACCACCGTTCCTCTCAATGTCTTGCCGATGGTTTGCAACGATGCACTCTGTGTGGTGAGTTGCTTTTTTTTAGCTGTGGAATTTCAGTCTGAATTTCAACCACATGCCATTTCACAGTGGCTATGTTTACTGGGTTGACTCTTGGCATACCAGTGTCGAACAGAGTTCTGGCGGCAGTGGCGGGTCCGAGCAACGCTCCCAGGAACCGCTTGGAGCAGTGGTTGGCGCTTAGGAGTCCCGGTTGTTCTCTCAGGACGATGCCTGCTGCCGGACCTGGTGAGATGTCCGATTGCGGCTGTCCTCTGGTTGGCTGGAGGCACAGGATAAGGAACCACAGCAGATTCCTGGAAAAGACAAAGGGGAGAGGGAGAGAGAAAGGGAGCAAAGATCTCAGCGAGTGTCGTCTTTGGTTGGACAGGGCAGTCTTTTTACTTTGTGGGCGGCGACTGGGTTTAAGTCGCCTTGGCCCATCTTTTGCCACATCTTGCTGCTGGCATGTCGCCTGCTTCAGTGTCTTGTTAGTGGCTCTGGTGCTGTGGTTTGCAGCGCATGATGCGTCATGGACGTACATTTTCCTTATCCCCCCTTTGCGCCGTGGCAGTACAAGTCTTTCCAATGTGGTGTCAGACGGTGCACAATATAGAATGTTGTTCTGTGCACGCAGAATGTGCTTGGTGTCATGCAGTGGTCTAAATAACTGGTTGTCAGTTAGTGTAGGCAACGTGCAAGGGTGGTTGGAGGGGTCTGAGAGGTGGTCAAGCAAAGTCTTTATTGTGTCAGAAGCCCGCATGTCCGCTAAGTTGGTAATTGTGAACAGCGTAGCCAGTGGAAGCGGCTGTGAGGTAGGCAGTTTAGGTCGTAAAGGTGTCGAGCAGTGTGTATGCATTTCAACCCTGAGGGTGGGTGGGTGGGTTGAAACTGGCCCCAGCTTGTTGTTTAATGCGCCAGGCTTGGCGAGGGCATGTGTTTGATCATATAGCTGCAGGTCAGTCATGACCTTTGGGCAGCAGGTGTCAAAGTCTTTAGTTAGCTGTAAGGTACAGGCTAGCACAGTTGAACCTTGACCTGGTGCTGAGTCTGTGTCTTCATGGCTGGCTGTTGGAGTTCCCGTGACCTCTTTGACCTTGGAGTCTGGCTTTGTTGTAGTTCTCGTGACCTCTTTGACCTTCCAGTCTGGCTTTGCTGACCTGTGTGACTGGAGGCGGAGTGGTTCTTGAACTTGGGCCCAGACTGTTAGGTGTTTGAAGTCTAGTAAAGGCTCAAAGCGCTCTAGCAGATCTTTGCCAATCAGAAAGGGGTAAGTGTCCATTTGTTACATGTACACCTGGTTGAAAAGACTGGTCAGAAGACGAATTGTCAGGTTGATGTGAGCTACCTGTTGTAGCCGGATGTTTTTTCTGGCTGTACGACTGCACGTTCAGCTCACACATTTGGGGTGTAAGAGTTCGATCTTGGCTCTTAGCTTTAGCACTGAGTCTTTCAAAGAGCTGAGCTGACATTAAAGTGAGGTCCTAGGCGGTGTCTACCAGGGCTTCCAGGCTCACCTCATGTTCCAAAGTGATGGCTAGGTAGAGTTTCCTGGCCACCCCCTTTTCGATCAGGTTCCCCAGGAGTCTTGGCGTAGGGGCTGGTGTGGTGATCGATGGGCGGTTATGGCCGGTCTTGTGTGGTTTGCTGCGGAGGCAGGTAGCCAAAACATGGGAACTTGTGCTGTCTTGCACAGGCTGTGCAGCTGTCAGCTGTGGTGGCTGGGTGATGCTGTCATTTTGTGATGTGACAGTTAGCTCTGTGCTCTGAGGCTGACGAGCAGTGTTCTGGGTGCCTGGTTCAGGTCTTACGCTTAGACATAGGATGTCTGGCTTGTCCCTCTTGTCTCCCTTGTGAAGTTTCTTGTGCAGAATCTCTTTCAGCACCTTCAGGATCTCTGCCGTCTCTGACGTGGCTGCACTGTTTTTATCTGGTGTGTGCTCAGACTTGTGCTTACCAGTGGCATGTTTAGAAGGGTATTGCTCCGGGCTGTCTGGGCTTGAGTCTCTTGGTGATGGGGGTCGGGTTTGCCTGGGTCGCCGGCTGGCTTCCCAGAATCTTTCAGAGCGCTCGCTCTGGTGCCTTGGACGAGCACCATCACGGTTGTACAGCCCTCTGCTGGCCTGGAACAGTCTTGACTCTCTGTAAACAGGGGTATGGTGTTGTGGAGCTCTGAGTAGTGTTCAGAGACAGAGTAGATTGTGGGGTTTTTCAAAGTCTTTTCGGACACAGTCTTTTGCTTGGTGTAAGCTTTTTGGGCCAAGTCTCTTAGCTGTTGGGTAGACATGCTACGGGGGCAGGCCAGAACGCCTAGGTGATGACTCACTGTGGGGTGCAGATTTCTGAGAAACAAAGTTCTGAAGTTGAAATCATCTGTGATTAGTCCTTGGTCTGATTCTGGATCAGAGAATTCTTTAAGGAAGGCCTGCTGCAACTGCTGGTAATCCGACTTGACTGTCTGTGGTTGACGGTCGAGGAAGCTGCGCGCATCACGACTGGACGTGATTCTGAGCAGGTACAATCTGTCCCACGGTGTTACGTTGGGAACAGTGTGCAAGTGAAAGTCTATGTCTTGCAGGTAGGCGTGCACATCATGGCCTCCTGCAGGGTTTGGAGTGAACATAGAGATGTTTCGGGCCAGCTTGTCAAGTTCTTTGGGGGCCATGCCGTGGTTAGCGGCAGGGGTTCTCTGGAAGCTGGCTGGTGAC
>JAZAVI010000666.1:0-63681 GCA_036326025.1 Chrosomus eos | reverse complement strand
TGATGACTGATGACCTCTAGCCTGATATGACCTCCAGCCTGATGATGACCTCTAGCCTGATATGACCTCCAGCCTGATGATGACTGATGACCACCAGCCTGATATGACCTCCAGCCTGATGATGACTGATGACCTCTAGCCTGATGATGACCTCCAGCCTACTGATGACCACCAGCCTGATGATGACTGATGACCTCTAGCCTGATGATGACCTCCAGCCTGATGATGACCTCCAGCCTGATGATGACCTCTAGCCTGATGCTGACCTCCAGCTTGATGATGACCTCTAGCCTGATGATGACTGATGACTTCTTGCCTGATGATGACTGATGACTTCTAGCCTGATGATGGCCTCCAGCCTGATGATTACCTCCAGCCTGATACTGACTTCTAGCCTGATGATGACCTCCAGCCTGATGATGACCTCTAGCCTGATGATGACCTCTAGCAGGATGATGACTGATAACCTCTAGCCTGACGGTGACCTCCAGCCTTATGATGACCTCTAGCCTGATGATGACTGATGACTTCTAGCCTGATGATGACCTCCAGCCTGATGATGACCTCTAGCAGGATGATGACTGATGACCTCTAGCCTGATGATGACCTCCACCTGATGATGACCTCTAGCCTGATGATGACTGATGACTTCTAGCCTGATGATGACTGATGACTTCTAGCCTGATGATGACCTCCAGCCTGATGATGACCTCCTGCCTGATAATGACTTCTAGCCTGATGATGACCACCAGCCTGATGATGACCACCAGCCTGATGATGACTGATGACCTCTAGCCTGATACGACCTCCAGCCTGATGATGACCTCCAGCCTGATGATAACTGATGACCTCTAGCCTGATATGACCTCCAGCCTGATGATGACTGATGACCTCTAGCCTGATATGACCTCTAGCCTGATGATAATCTCCAGCCTGATGATGACTGATGACATCTAGCCTGATATGACCTCCAGCCTGACAATGACCTCCAGCCTCCAGCCTGATGATGACTGATGGCCTCTAGTCTGATATGACCTCCAGCCTGATGATGACTGATGGCCTCCAGCCTGATATGACCTCCAGCCTGATGATGACGACTGATGACCACCAGCCTGATATGACCTCCAGCCTGATGATGACTGATGACCACCAGCCTGATATGACCTCTAGCTTGATATGACCTCCAGCCTGATGATGACCACCAGCCTGATGATGACCTCTAGCCTGATGATGACCTCCAGCCTGATGATGACTGATGGCCTCAAGCCTGATATGACCTCCAGCCTGATGATGACTGATGGCCTCCAGCTTGATATGACCTCCAGCCTGATGATGACTGATGGCCTCCAGCTTGATATGACCTCCAGCCTGATGATGACTGATGACCTCAAGCCTGATGATGACCACCAGCCTGATGATGACCTTTAGCCTGATGATGACCTCCAGCCTGATGATGACTGATGACTTCTAGCCTGATGATGACTGATGACTTCTAGCCTGATGGACAATGCATTAAGGACTGATGACTTCCAGTTTGATGATGACCTCTAGCCTGATGATGACTGATGACTTCTAGCCTGATGATGACCTCCAGCCTGATTATGACCTCCAGTCTGATTATGACCACCAGCCTGAGGATGACTGATGACCTCTAGCCTGATGATGACCTCCACCTGATGATGACCTATAGCCTGATGATGACTGATGACTTCTAGCCTGATGATGACTGATGACTTCTAGCCTGATGATGACCTCCAGCCTGATGATGACCTCCAGCCTGATAATGACTTCTAGCCTGATGATGACCACCAGCCTGATGATGACTGATGACCTCTAGCCTGATACGACCTCCAGCCTGATGATGACCTCCAGCCTGATGATAACTGATGACCTCTAGCCTGATATGACCTCCAGCCTGATGATGACTGATGACCTCTAGCCTGATATGACCTCTAGCCTGATGATAATCTCCAGCCTGATGATGACTGATGACATCTAGCCTGATATGACCTCCAGCCTGACGATGACCTCCAGCCTCCAGCCTGATGATGACTGATGGCCTCTAGTCTGATATGACCTCCAGCCTGATGATGACTGATGGCCTCCAGCCTGATATGACCTCCAGCCTGATGATGACTGATGACCACCAGCCTGATATGACCTCCAGCCTGATGATGACTGATGACCACCAGCCTGATATGACCTCTAGCTTGATATGACCTCCAGCCTGATGATGACCACCAGCCTGATGATGACCTCTAGCCTGATGATGACCTCCAGCCTGATGATGACTGATGGCCTCAAGCCTGATATGACCTCCAGCCTGATGATGACTGATGGCCTCCAGCTTGATATGACCTCCAGCCTGATGATGACTGATGGCCTCCAGCTTGATATGACCTCCAGCCTGATGATGACTGATGACCTCAAGCCTGATGATGACCACCAGCCTGATGATGACCTCTAGCCTGATGATGACCTCCAGCCTGATGATGACTGATGACTTCTAGCCTGATGATGACTGATGACTTCTAGCCTGATGGACAATGCATTAAGGACTGATGACTTCCAGTTTGATGATGACCTCTAGCCTGATGATGACTGATGACTTCTAGCCTGATGATGACCTCCAGCCTGATTATGACCTCCAGTCTGATTATGACCACCAGCCTGAGGATGACTGATGGCCTCCAGCCTGATATGAACTCCAGCCTGATGATGACCTCCAGCCTGATGATAATCTCCAGCCTGATGATGGCCTCCGGCCTGATGATGACCTCCAGCCTGATGATGACCTCTAGCCTGATGATAACCTCCAGCCTGATGATGACCTCTAGCCTGATGATGACCTCCAGCCGGATGATGACTGATGACTTCTATCCTGATGATGACTGATGACCTCCAGCCTGATGATGACCTCCAGCCTGATGATGACCTCCAGCCTCCAGCCTGATGATGACTGATGACCTCTAGCCTGATATGACCTCCAGCCTGATATGACCTCCAGCCTGATGAGGATTGATGACCTCTAGCCTGATATGACCTCCAGCCTGATGATGACTGATGACTTCTAGCCTGATATGACCTCCAGCCTGATATGACCTCCAGCCTGATGATGACCTCCAGCCTCCAGCCTGATATGACCTCCAGCCTGATGATGACCTCCAGCCTCCAGCCTGATGATGACTGATGACCTCTAGCCTGATATGACCTCCAGCCTGATGTTGACCTCCAGCCTCCAGCCTGGTGATGACCTCCAGCCAGATGAGGACTTATGACCGCTAGCCTGATATGACCTCCAGCCTGATGATAATCTCCAGCTTGATGATGATTGATGACCTCTATTCTGATATGACCTCCAGCCTGATGATGACCACCAGCCTCCAGCCTGATGATGACCTCCAGCCTGATGATGACTGATGACCTCTAGCCTGATATGACCTCCAGCCTGATGATAATCCCCAGCCTGATGATGACTGATGACCTCTAGCCTAATATGACCTCCAGCCTGCTGATGACCTACAGCCTCAAGCCTGATGATTACTGATGACCCACTAGGCCACGCACCGAAAACAGGCCTGTCCCGGAGTCTAGCCTGATATGACTTCCAGCCTGATGATAATCTCCAGCCTCCAGCCTGATGATGTCTGGTGACCTCTAGCCTGATATGACCTCCAGCCTGATGGTAATCTCCAGCCTGATGATGACTGATGACCTCTAGCCTGATATGACTTCCAGCCTGCTGATGACCTAAAGCCTCCAGCCTGATGATGACTGATGACCCACTAGGCCACGCACCGAAAACAGGCCTGTCCCGGAGTCTAGCCTGATATGACCTCCAGCCTGATGATGACCTCCAGCCTGATGATAATATCCAGCCTGATGATGACCTCCAGCCTCGAGCCTGATGATGACTGATGACCTCTATCCTGATAGGATATCCTGGCCCCCAAGGGCCAGCTCTTCTGCCGGTGTGAAATGTGGGGGTGCAGGACCCCCAACGGCCAGCTCTTCTGCCGGGGTGTAATGATCATAATCATCATCATCATCATAATCACGTGATCATGTAGAGGAGGCGTTTGATATTCCTGCATGTGGCTTTATGACAGAAATAATTCAGGAATCCTGAGAGCAAGAACGAGCATATATTGATGAAACACACTAACTGAACACACACACACATACACACACACACACACACACACACACAACAGACAGAAACACACACACACGTGACTCACGAGAGCTTGTTCAGGAAGCATTATTAATTCTGCCAACAATAATCTCCCAGATCTAATGCTGTAATGTATAATAATGGTGACCTGATCAGATTACAGTTTTTTTCAATTGTTTACACGCAATTTTGAAAACCGGGTTCTTTTTTTCAAAATATAATCACAATTATCCAAACACCACACTCAATGCATAATTCCTAGATTGTTTGCAAAATGACACACTTCTGTCAAAACATACACACTTCAGTCAAAACGTGTACGTATTTGTGAAAATGCTATTAGTTTTCATTTAACAAACACAGTCCTCAATGATCAGACACTATTGCAGCCAGTTTCACACTGCTGTGATAAATAAAAAGCACATTTGTAAAAAAAAAATATTTTTAGGAAATAGCATGTGCTAGATTTTTGACCAGACATTGTTATGTAAGAGATAATGAAAGGGATGAAAACAAAAAATAATAATAGTAACAAACCCACAACATTCTTCATGATTGGTTTGAGATATAGGGAGAATGTACACAAATAGGCCTACTATAATCTTACCAAGCACTGCACAACACTGATGCTGCAGACTCATATTTCAAGTATTTATTTACAGTATTTCTTACCATACGTAATCAGTTACAGTAATCAACCAACAATAAAATCAATGAAAAAAATAAATCTGTAGACAAATAAAAATTACTGCATGAAGTACATACAGTTTGACTCTGAAGAAAAACTACTGTAAAAGCAACAAGAATACTGTAACTATTCAGTTACAGTATCAACCAGATATTTGGTTGATCTCTTTGTCCAGCTTCCATCAGTGTCAGTCCATGGTTGATAACATGGTCAATAAGTGTTGCACGGATTTCTTGAGTCAAATTCGGTCCTCGTCTTCTTTGTTCAGGTTCTATCAACTCTTCAAGTCATTCTCTACCTCTTCCTCTACCTGGGCCTCTTCCTCTATCTCTTTCATCTCCTCTTCCTTTACCTGGGCCTCCTCCTTTATCTCCTTCTCTACTTCTTCCTCTACCTGGGCCTCCTCCTCTATCTCTTTCATCTCCTCTTCCTCTACCTGGGCCTCCTCCTCTATCTCCTTATCTACCTCTTCCTCTACCTGGGCCTCCTCCTCTATCTCTTTCATCTCCTCTTTCTCTACCTGGGCCTCTTCCTCTATCTCCTTCTCTAACTCTTCCTCTACCTGGGCCTCTTCCTCTATCTCCTTCTCTACCTCTTCCTCTACCTGGGCCTCTTCCTCTATCTCCTTATCTACCTCTTCCTCTACCTGGGCCTCCTCCTCTATCTCTTTCATCTCCTCTTCCTCTACCTGGGCCTCCTCCTCTATCTCCTTCTCTACCTCTTCATCTACCTGGGCCTCTTCCTCTATCTCCTTCTCTACCTCTTCTTCTACCTGGGGCTCTTCCTCTATCTCCTTCTCTACCTCTTCTTCTACTTGGGCCACTTCCTCTATCTCCTTCTCTTCCTCTTCCTCTACCTGGGCCTCTTCCTCTATCTCCTTCTCTACCTCTTCCTCTACCTGGGCCTCTTCCTCTATCTCCTTCTCCTCTTCATCACTGGGCCTCTCCTCTATCTCCTTCTCTCCTCTTACCTGGGCCTCCTCCTCTATCTCCTTCATCTACCTCTTCATCTACCTGGGCCTCTTCCTCTATCTCCTTCTCCTCTACCTGGGCCTCTCCCTCTATCTCTTCTCTCCTTCTTCCTCACTACCTGGGCCTCCTTCCTCTATCTCCTTATCTACCTCTTCCCTACCTGGGCCTCTCCTCTATCTCTTCATCTCACTGGCTCTCCTCTATCTCTTCCTCCTCTTCCACTACCTGGCCCTTCTCTACTCTCTTCTTCTACCTGGGCCTCCCCTCTATCTCTTTCATCTACCTCTTCCTCTACCTGGGCCTCTTCCTCTATCTCCTTATCTACCTCTTCCACTACCTGGGCCTCTCTCTCTATTCATTCTCCCTCCTTACCTGCGCCTCCTCCTCTATCTCTTTCTACTCTTCTTCTACTTGGGCCTCTTCCTCTATCTCCTTCTCTACCTCTTCCTTCTACCTGGGCCTCTTCCTCTATCTCCCTTCTCTACCTCTTCACTACCTGGGCCTCTTCCTCTATCTCCTCCATTCTCTCTCTACCTGGGCCTCTTCCTCTATCTCCTTCTCACTCCTCTTCCTTCTACCTTGGGCCTCTCCTCTATCTCCTTCTCTACCTCTTCTTCTACCTGGGCCTCTTCCTCTATCTCCTTCTCCTCTTCCTCTACCTGGGCCTCTCTCCTCTATCTCTTCTCTACCTCTTCTTCTACCTGGGCCTCTTCCTCTATCTCCTTCTCTACCTCTTCTTCTACTGGGCCTCTTCCTCTATCTCCTTCTCCTCACTCTTCTCTACCTGGGCCTCTTCCTCTATCTCTTTCTCCTCTTTTCCCTCTACCTGGGCCTCCTCCTCTATCTCGTTATCTCCTCTTCCTCTACCTGGGCCTCCTCCTCTATCTCCTTCTCTACCTCTTCCTCTACCTGGGCCTTCCTCTACTCCTTCTCATCTCCTCTACTGCTCCTCTATCTCTTCTCCTTTTCTCTACCGGGCCTCTCCTCTATCTCCTTATCTACCTCTTCCTCTACCTGGGCCTCCTCCTCTATCTCCTTCTCCTCTTCCTCTACCTGGGCCTCCTCCTCTATCTCCTTCTCTACCTCTTCTCTACCCTGGCCTCTTCCTCTATCTCCTTCTCCTCTTCCTCTTACCTGGGCCTCTCCTCTATCTCCTCTTACTCTTCTCTACTTGGGCCTCTTCCTCTATCTCTCCTTATCTACTCTTCTTCTACCTGGGCCTCTTCCTCTATCTCCTTCTCACTCTTCTTCTACCTGAGCCTCCTTCCTCTATCTCCTTCTCTACCTCTTCTTCTACTGGGCCTCTTCCTCTATCCCTTCTCTACCTCTTCTCTACCTGGGCCTCTTCCTCTATCTCCTTTCCTCTACCTGGGCCTCCTCCTCTATCTCCTTCTCTCCTCTTCTTCTACTGGGCCTCTCCTCTATCTCCTTCTCTACCTCTTCCTCTACTGGGCCTCTTCTCTATCTCATCCTCTACCGGCCTCTCTCTATTTATCTCCTCTTCCTCTACTGGGCCTCTCCTCTCTACCTCCTCTTCCTCTTCCTACTGGGCCTCTTCCTCTATCTCCTTCTCTACCTCTTCCTCTACTGGCCTCTCCTCTCTACCTCTTCCTCTACCTGGGCCTCTTCCTCTATCTCCTTCTCTACCTTTCTACCTTACCTCTTCCTCTACCTGGGCCTCTTCCTCTATCTCCTTCTCTACTCTTCACTGGCCTTCTCTATCTCTTCTTACCTCTTCTCTACTGGGCCTCTTTCTCTATCTCCTTCTCTACCTCTTCTTCTACCTAGGCCTCTTCCTCTATCTCCTTCTCTACCTCTTCTTCTACCTGGGCCTCTTCCTCTATCTCCTTCTCTACCTCTTCCTCTACCTGGGCCTCTTCCTCTATCTCCTTCTCTACCTCTTCTTCTACCTAGCCTCTTCCTCTATCTCCTTCTCTACCTCTTCTTCTACCTGGGCCTCTTCCTCTATCTCCTTCTCTACCTCTTCCTCTACCTGGGCCTCCTCCTCTATCTCTTTCATCTCCTCTTCCTCTACCTGGGCCTCTTCCTCTATCTCCTTCTCTACCTCTTCTTCTACCTGGGCCTCTTCCTCTATCTCCTTCTCTACCTCTTCCTCTACCTGGGCCTCCTCCTCTATCTCTTTCATCTCCTCTTCCTCTACCTGGGACTCCTCCTCTATCTCCTTATCTACCTCTTCCTCTACCTGGGCCTCCTCCTCTATCTCTTTCATCTCCTCTTCCTCTTCGTGTGTGTGTGTGTGTGTGTGTGTGTGTGTGTGTGTGTGTGTGTGTGTGTGTGTGTGTGTGTGTGTGTGTGTGTGTGTGTGTGTGTGTGTGTGTGTGTGTGTGTGTGTGTGTGTGTGTGTGTGTGAAAGAGAGAGAGGTTGAGTTGATGGGGGAGGTTACAGTCAAAGGGCTAAATACAGTTAAATAAATGTATGTACTATTTGTGTATCATAAAAACATTTTTGGGAAACAAAGAAAACACAGGAAAAGTGTGTAGGCCTAGACCAAATGTAATAAAAGCAGCATTTCTGGAATGTTGCACTGGAAATGTCAGTGCAGCCGGCTAAAATATATTTTTTATTAACAGCAATGACAAAGATGGATTAAATATGTGAAGAAAAAGTGACATTGTGCATGGAAATGAAGAAGCACAACTCATTACATTTGTGACAAATGTTGATATTCACGAGTACATATTGACAATGAGAACAGATGCATTTCACTAATGATCCTTCATGTCAATTTTTGTTCATTGACTTTATACCAATTTGTCTAAGAAAAAGCTATTATTTGGTTTTGAACTAAACAAATGAAAATAGGCTATTGATTTGGCGTGGGGAAAACGCAGTTATCTCTGCGAAAACCCGACGGATTCTGCGAGCACTTAGCTCATTAGAACCGTATAGCCGGACTGAAAATAACGATATAAGTTTCAGAATTCTATGTGGGTTTTTCACGGAGATATTAGCCGAAAACCACCGGGCGCGTTTAATTTTAATCGTCGATTGTGACGTCAGCGCGCGCGTACTGATCTCGGCGAAAACACCACTTTACTTCATGACACTTGTATCATTCTTTTCAGTAGGTCAAGACGATGGGTACGAATTAAGTGCTCGCAGAATCAGATGTGTTTTCGCAGAGAAATTCGACAAAAACCACCGGGCGCGCTTCATAATGGCGGCCGCGAGTGCGCGCCGTGCGCCTCAAAATGGCGGCCGCCAAACGAGCGGCCATACTATCTAATATGGTGCTTTTCCACTGCATGGTACGGTACGGTTCGGTTCGGTACGGCACGCTTTGGCGCTTTTCCACTGCATGGTACGGTACGGTTCGGTTCGGTACGGCTCACTTGTGGTGCTTTTCCACTGCATGGTACGGTACGGTACGGTGCGCTTCGGCGCGCTTTAATGGTACCTGATCTGTTGAGGTTCCAAGCGTACCGTACCGGTACTAAAATGTGACGTGAAACACTGCAGATCACTGATTGGTCAGACAGACAGAATCGTCACTACCAGCGTCATTGGATTTGCGACACGAGACACTAAACCCGCTATACAGAGTCATATAACCAGTAGACAACAGCCAACACGGTAGCACCTGTGTTTTACTTACTTGAAAAAAAGAAGAGATCAACACTTTAAAAAGGAAATGGCTGAATCGTGGTCGAGGTGCAGACAATCCTCTCGTTGGTTGCCTAGGAGCGGGTCCAGCGAGAGCTGGATGGGGCAAAACAGAATGAAAAAGTGTTCCAAGAAGTAGCAGTTAGCTCAGCTCTTAGCCGCACACGGCTATCACCGGACCTACAAACAGTGTAACGATCAGTCCCACCCACTTTGAATGGGTACTAACTGCAGTGAAAAAGCAACCGAGCTAGCGAACCGAACCGTCCCGTACCGAGTCGTACCACGCAGTGGAAAAGCGAAGCCGAACCGAACCGTTCCGCGCCGAATCGAACCGTACCGAACCGAGCGTACCATGCAGTGGAAAAGCGCCATTAGTTTCTAATCTGTAGATCTATAAACTAATTTAAACTGCAAGCTTTTAAAACTTTCTTTCATTCGTTCTTTCTTTCTCTCTATCATCCATGTATTTCTTTCCTTCGTTCTAAATCCAAACTAAATGCCAATTTTGATAGTTGGGAAAGTCCCATCAGCTGCCGCTCTATGTAGCCTACTATTTCTGTTATTTCACAGCATGGTTTGCATAGGTTGAAATGAATTGATAGAATAAATTAAAATTAAGCTTTTTTATTAGGTTTTTTTTTAGAAAAGGGGACAATATCGGTCCTTGATATTGTGCAAATGTGTTTAATGTTCAATTACATTGGAATTATTAGAACCATTTAAAGAAGGGGGTTACCATTGTATGACAGAGTTGAGTTTTTTTATATATATATATAACATGATTAAATGATAAAAAATTTGGCTTTCCAAATTCAATTATGCTTCAAGCTATTATAACAAATTCCTGTATTTTCTGCAAATATTCTAATACATAAACAAGGAACATCTTTATGACAACAATATAGGAATGCACATGACATGTACATGCTTAACATTTTTTTTTTAACAATACAATAAGAAATCACAAACATGGATTAATTACATGAGGAACAAAAATGTGATCCTAAAAATTAATATTCTTTAAAAAAGCCTCCCAAAAAAAGAAACTGTAATTTGGCCATTCTCAATTCTCAGGGTGAATTCCTCACTGCCTCAGTATAAGGGAGGCCTGTGGAAGGTTAAACGTCCAGCCCTGCTTGTCCATCCAGGCGTTGATCACTGACCCAGACGGCTGATGCAGACTAAAGTGTTCTATAAAGACAAATCATGAGGAGCATTAGCCATTGTGTGTGTAATGTCAGTATAATCTTTGACAGAACAGATGCTGCAGGCAGGAGTGGAGGTATATGTGTGTGTGTATTCACTTTTTCTTATGTTGTTAGTGTATTGTACTGCAACATGGAATGACAAAGCAGTGAACACACCTGACAACTGGATCATCAGTTCCAAAAAAATGGTCTCAATCTTCTTCCACACAGGCACACACGATCTCAGATGTCCGGGAAAACACCTCGGCCCCTTCTTGCAGTGAGGATAGAGACTGTGCACAAAAAAAAAAAAAACAACCACAAAAATGTTTTACACACTATTAGCTAACAGATGGAGGCATGATGGATATATGAAAACAGTGGCAGGTTAATCAAATGTGCAAGCAACATGGTCTTAGATAGAGGAGGAGTTGTATTTCATTCCTTAAAGGATTAGTTCACTTTTTAAAAAACTTTTGCTGATAATTTACTCACCCCCATGTCATCCAAGATGTCCATGTCTTTCTTTCTTCAGTCGAAAAGAAATTAATGATTTTGATGAAAACATTGCAGGATTTTTCTCCATATAATGGACTTTAATAGTGGCCAAAACGGTTCAAGGTCCAAATGAGTTTCAGTGCAGCTTCAAATGACTTTAAATGACAAATGACGATACCAGACGATGAATAAGGGTCTTATCTAGCGAAACGATGCGCCATTTCGAAAATAAATAAAACAGTTAAAGTATTATTAGCACAAATGCTCGCCTTGTTCTTGTCCTGAGATGTACGTTTGTGATTCTCCTGTTCGAACTCGTTTATCAAAATGAACAAATCTTTTTTCGAGTCATTTATTCATTCAACGAACGAAATGACTCGAAAAAAGATTTGTTCATTTTGAACGAGTCTTTTTTCGAGTCATTTTGTTCATTCAACGAACGTACCCCTTTTCTAACCCGAATTTTTGGTCATGTAAACGTGTATCGGCATATCCCCATAGTGATTTGTGTTCTGCGCATGTTGTATTTGCAAGGAGTCTTGGTCTTTTGAGTAGAGAAACTTCTCGGCGCATACAAGAACGTGCTGCTGCTGCTGCTGTTGTCTTTGGATACAGGAAGAAGAATCGGAAATGACGCATATTGCGTCTTAAGGTTGTCCGTACGTCCAGACGCTAACCACGCATCACCGTTTACATTGGGATATTGCAATTCCATGTATACAGGAGAAACTCTCTCTGCTCACGCATGTAAACGGGTTATTCCTAATGTTTCAGAAACCCGAATAGTGACGTTAACCCGACCATAACTCGAAAATTGGCTGCATGTAAACGTAGTCACTGTTTCTGGTGATACTGGGGAACTCCCTCCCCCTCCATGGGGGCCCCGAGGGCCCAGCAGGCCTTGATCCAACCAGATATGGGCTCATGCAGGAGAGAGAAGACTCTCTCACAAAGAACCAAGGACAGTCTCAGGAGTTTTGGAACCACGACTCCAACCAACAACGACTCCAATCACCCACTCTCTATGAAATCCTTGTGAAATATGCAAGAGCTGTGCTTAATCCTTGCATGGTTAATACTGCAATAATTAATTTAATTGCCCGAGTAGTTTTTAAGAGGTTGTGAAGACGTCCACTGACGTCTTTTGCACAGCCAGACAGAAACAATTATCAGGAATTATCTTTATGAAATACACGATTTGTATACAAAGTAAATATATTTACTTTACCTTGTTTAAATAAATTATAATCACAAAGTGCCCAGTGTGGTTAAGTGATTGCAAAGCCACTGCATTTTAGTCATTATTTCAACCTGTTGCCTACCTGATGTATTCGTTGTTATTTTTTATGGAATTTATGCATATAAATCATGTAAAACAGAAATATACCCGGTCACCATTTATGTCTGAGTTGGCCCAAACCATAAACTGTGCTGCCAAGATGTAGTAACAAAACATCTCGCGATATTACAAAATCATGCGATGGGATAGATTATCTCGCGAGATGTAAAGGCGTTTTACTTTCCATAGATTCTGGAACTTTGAACAACCACGAGGAGAGAGGAGGGAATTGTGTCGATATTACTAAAAATCTAATGTTGAGTAAGTACATTTTGTATTATTAGATAGCGTGCTTGAGTTTTACTTGTTTGACATGAATGAACCGAAAGAAATGCCCACACACATTGTCAACTGAAGTTTACTGAGTTTGGCTAAAATTAGCCAGTAGGCTAAGTTACTTTGAACGTATACAACGGTAGTATAAAGTATTGTTTAATTATACAGTCAAAGTCATTACTGTAACTTATTAATGTAGCCTTTTGAGAGTTTCTTTCAGAAAGTAAATTATCTGAAATGGAATGAAATGTTTAGCTGGATTTTAACATGTATGTTTTCAGTAACTGCTTTAAAAATAAAAGCAGAACATCTTTTATACAATAAAATAAAATGTAATGCATGTCGATTACCTTTTTCATTCATGATTCATTCATCTTGTTCCATGTTTTTTTTTTTTTTATTTAGCTGTAGACCATACACATATTTAGAAAATAAGTGCAGATCATTTACCTCAAATTTATAATTGTATTTATTTAAAAAATATATAATTCTCTTCCCTTAGATGCTGTGAAGAGGTGGAGCCCAAATGCTAGAGACTCTGAAATTGATGCAGCAATGACAGAACACCTGAAACACACTCCAGGAAGAGCGGTGGATACAAAAATGAGCCAAACAATGTGTTTAAAGGGATAGTTCACCCAAAAATAAAAATTGTCATCATTTACTCAACCTCATGTCATGTTTCAAACCTGTATGTTTGGAAGAATGTTTGTAACCAAGCAGATGTCGCTTCCCATACCATAATAATCTTTCTCCAATAATAGTCAATGGTTGCTTTATTTGCTTGGTTACAAACATTCTTCAAAATATCATCTTTTGTGTTCAGCAGAAGAAAGAAACTCATACAGGTTTGGAACATGAGGGTGAGTAAATGAAAGAATTTTAAGTTTTGGGTGAACTATCCTTTTATATAATTCAGTATTTTGTAATTGGTAGAATTGGTATTTTAGTTTGGCTACACACTAAAAAATGTTGGGTTATTTGTTTAACCCAACCGATGGGTTACACATATTGGGTCAATATATTGGGTTATTTTCCAAAATATTGGGTCATTTATAAAATCGTTGGGTTATTTTTTAGAAATAACCCGACGGTTGGGTCAGATAATCTTCGGTTTCCGCAGTGACGGTTCAAATTTTAACGGTCGTGACAGAAGTTAGTCAACAACACAGAAGCTGCTGCTGCCTGCTGCATCCTGATTATGAAAGGTAAGTCATATAATTTTTAACATCAAGTATTGTGTACTGAGACATTGAATATAATTATTATAAAACCGCATTTTATATTTTTTAAAAACGAAGTTTCCCTTAGTCCGTTTTCCGGGAAGTGAGATCGATTGGAAATTAATCCTAGCTATCCCCGTGAGCTCTAGCAGTAATAAAGTAATTAATTATAACATTATACTAGCGAAACCGTTTAGAGATGTACTACCAGTAAATTACCTAACGTTACTACAATAAACTAAGTAGCACGTTAGGCCTAGTCTGAAATCACTATCTAGCATTACACCTGTTTTACGGTAAATAACTTTATTCGTTATAGCAAATGTATTAAAGGGACTTTAGAGATGGTCTGTCCCAGCTGAAGCAGTGCTCTAGACTTACTATTTGTACAGGTGCGACTACAATTGTCACTAAATGCGTGACGAAAGAGCTCTACTACTCATTTGAATCGTAGTGCACGCACCATTTATCAGCTCGGCCCAGCGGCGTGAGCTCAGACATCGGCCACACGACACCACAGCAGCGGTGTGAGATGCAGTGAGAACCGTTTGAGTTCGCTGAAATCTCCGAGATGAAAGAAAGATGAAAAAGTGCAGATATTCCCAACAACATTGAAGCGTAAAACATGAAACACAATGTTGCACAATGTGCAACAAATAAACCATTAGTTCATGATTAGTTAAAGAAAGTTTCTTTTCCAAAACAGTTTAACGTTATCTTGATTTACTGTAACACATACTTTAACTATGGTATTTTGGCAGAAATGTGGTATATTCATAATGAATGTTGTATGAATAGTCATGTATGTGGCATGCAACTGTATTAATACAGGAGTAGCTGAAGTGTCCAATTATAGTATTTTTTTTCTTGTGAAATTTTTGCCTTTTATTTAAATGTGATGCACTAAATGTGTTATACTTTTGTTTTAGACAAATGGGTTAATTTGTGAAGCAGACTACAACTGGTGATCATCTGCCTTTTATTTGAAACCTTTCAAGGTGAGTAAGCTATTGAAATAAGTGATATATATAAGGGTTTTTACAAACTTATTTTTAAGGACTAGCTTACTTCTCTGAAAATATTTCTTATTTTCTGCTTCATTCTAGCACAGGAAGGAGTAAATGAAAGTTTTACACTGCTGGATGACAATGGTTCTCAACTCTGGCCCTGGACAGCACGCCTTCCTTATCTGGCACCAGTCTTGGAGTCCCTCTACTAACAAGCTGGTAAGTTGAATAATGATTAGAGAGACCAAATGTGCAGTGCTGGGGCTACTACAGATCCAGTTAATTGCTTATGTTTGTTTTTTCAGCTGTCTTCCCTCGTTTTAATACAGTATGTTTTCATTTCAGTAGAGTCTAAGCTGTCTGATGACTGACAATATTGTGGCAAAAAGAAAGCAAGAAGTCCTCACAGCCAAGTCCTGGAGTTCATGAATTCCACACACCAACTCAACAAACTGCAATGCATGGAATTGATCCTCTGGAACAAAAACTATTGAAGAAATCATTAGAGAACATCCCAGACTTCACAGTTTTCTTGGAATGGTGAGTTTAATAATGTTCAGAATAGAGAGTATGCGCGTGACGTCACCTTCGAGTGGCAGAATGACTGCCATGGGAAAACACATTAAAATGGGAAAGAGCTTTAGGATTTATTTGTACAACTAGATTTGACAAGAAATCTGCGGTATATTTTTAGAGACTGCCGAAAGCTACTGTCCAGTAGTAGTGGGAAGTTCGGAAAATTTTACTGACTCGGATCTTTGAATCTCTTTTTTTCAAGTCATTTCATTAATTTCAGCAGAATGTATTTAAAATGTTACATGCCAATTGCCAAATTCATCAAACACATCAAATGCTGATCACATTTAGAATAAGAAAAAAATTGCAATGCTAGGAAGAGGCCAAATTATGAGAAACGGAAACGATTAATTCATTTATTTAACCTTTCAGGCTATGCAGTCTATTAGTTTACCTCACCTCCCGATCTAAGCCGTTCATTCATCCCGTGACATCCTCATAAACTGAGCTGTACCGGAACCAGAATTGATTCGTTCATGTTTCGAGTCTAACGACTTCGGGTTCGAGTCCATTCTTTTAACATGTAACAGCCCCATAGACTGAAGCTATGCAGTCGGTAGCTGATACAGTATTGATTGGTTCATCTCTCGGCTTTGAGTCGTTCATGTCACGTAACTGTGTGTTGTTATTGGATTATATGTAAAATATATCTTTAGCAAAGTGGATAGGATGTTGTGCATGCGCAGTCAACTCAAAATGAAAGAATCGTTTTATGAACCGACTCGAGTGCTTTGTGCAAAAAAATATCATAAATCATAATTGTTGTGTTCACGCTCTTGTCGTCTGCTCTCGCATTTAACACAACACGCATGCGTCGAGGTGCTCTCGTGTTTGAGTTAATTTTTTTGTAAATAAAGTGGTAAATTATGGTTAAGGGATAGAATATACTCATCATGCTTCATAAAATTGAGGTTGAACCACTGGAGTCGCATGGATTACTTTAATGACGTCTTTGCTACCTTTCTGGGGCATAGTTGCGTAGCTGTCAATGAAGGGACAAAAATCTCTCAGACTCATCAAAAAGGTCTTTATTTATGTTCCGAAGATGAACGAAAGTCTTACATGTTTGGAATGATATGAGGGCGAGTAATTAATGACAGAGTTTACATTTTTGGGTAAACTATTATTAATTAGAGTGACCATAATATAGAGTGACCATATGCTGTGATGAAACCTTTTCATAATTTAAACTGTTAATGTTGTCACAGTGCATGCCCAACTGAACTTTATTTATTCTTTTAAGGTTGGAAGAAGTGGAACTGACATGGTGCCGATCTGAACAGTGAGACATGCCCGGATCCGCGTGACGATGCTTGGGGACAAAGAGAACTTGCATGTTTTTATCATATTCAGTGTGAAAGCAGTTGAACAGAAGACATTATTTCAAGCAATGGATCTGTTTCAAAAATGTTTAACATCTATGACATAAACTATTTCAAGACCTCTGCATCCATTTGGGAGTTTTTGTAGCATGCAAACTTTAATATATCCGGAGGAGTTCCTTTAACACATTGCTGCCTCGTTAAGAACTTTGATCATCATCATCATCATCAGGTCCAGTAGTCAACATATGTATTTTTAGTTGTAATACTTTAGGTATGTTTACAACAACACATCAATGCATTCAGTGTACAGTTGAAGACCTTTTAATAAAGTTGTGATTAGAATTTAATGTTAATAATTTGTGTATTTTGTCCATATTTGTATAGGTTTTGAATTTAGTGAATTTTTTTTTAATTTTTGTGTGCTGTATGTATATATTTTATGTATTTGTACTCTATGTACATGTTTTGAATGTGTACTGTTAATACATACTTGCATAGGTTTTGAATTTATTACGTGTGTTGTATGTACACTTGTGTATTTTGAATTTATGTACATGTGTATTTACATTAAATGTAATTTAAAAATATATTTGTTGAAACATATGTATTGTTTTATACAAATAAACAATCTGTATTTGAAAACAGTGCATTTTATTTATTAAAATATGGTCATAAATAAAAATAAAAATGTAACTAAATTGTTGGGTTATTTTAACCCAACTGGTGTTTAACCCAATGCATTGGGTTAAAATAACCCACAGATGGGAAGGTGCTATGCTAACCCATAGTTGGGTTACTTGTTGGGTTATTTTTAACCCAATATTTTTAAGTGAGTAACAAATGTTAAACATTGAAAAAAATTAAGAGAAATATAGGCTGTTCAAGATCAATAAAATGCTGGCTAAATCAGAACATGCTGCTTTTTTCTTATATCCACAAATAATGTGTTCTTGTTTGTGATGTACACGTGATTAAAACGTTTTATTGACGGTCAGGTCCGACGGGACCAATTTTGGACCTTTTTAGAACCTTTGTCAAGATGTGTAAACCTCAAGACTTGATTGCCTTTCACGATGTTACACAATATGTATGTGATTATTTTAAATGCAGGCTTATATATACACTTAAATAATGCAGCAACACATTTAACACCCAAATGACGACGCATTTAGACGTCCAGGGACGCGCTGAAGAGACGTGGAATTCACGGCCAGAAAAGACGTCGGTTCAACTTTCATTTTGGAACTATTTTTCAACCATGACGGGACGTGTCGGACAGACGTCTTTTCAACGGTCATTACACGTCCAAATGTTTGCTGGGACCCGAGTGTGTCCGAGAGCGCTCGAGTGCGAGAGAGAGAGAGAGAGAGGAGAGAGAGAGAGAGAGAGAGAGAGAGAGAGAGAGAGAGAGAGAGAGAGAGAGAGAGAGAGAGAGAGGAGAGAGAGAGAGAGAGAGAGAGAGAGACCGAGTGTGTCCGACAGCACGCTCGAGTGCGAGAGCGCTCAACAGTGCCCGCAACCCGATCACACTATGCGTCTTTATAGCACGCATGTGTATTGTCGTGTAATGTATACGCTAAAATGAGTTTTTACGTGCATAGGATACGCACTGGTTGGTTAGGGTAGGTTTAGGTGTGGTGCGTGTGTATTATACGCTTGGGTAGAATTAGTGGTGTGGGTGCGTGTGTATTACACGCAAATGAACTGCGTATCAAATGCACGCAAAAAACTGCGTCTCATATGCACGTAAAAACTCGTTTTCGCGTATAAATTACACGACAATACACCATGCGTGTTATAGAGAGACCGAGAGTGTCAGAGAGCGCGCTCGAGTGCGAGAGAGACCCGAGTGGAGAGGGGGTTCAATCTTCAGCTGGCTGGCAGGAGTGTCCAAGTGACCTGTCAGTGGCTGGCTGGCAGCTGCCAGTCTGAGCCTGGAATGTCACGTGACCTGTCAGTGGCTGGCTTTTCAGAAACCATTAATTTTTGACAGTTATTGTGTTTTGTGTTCCTCCCTTTCTAGCTCATTTATTATGCATATGTTGATATGATTATGTTCTTTAGTATGATTGATATTTTGGGGACTGTTATCCCAATATAACCAGTCAAATGGCCGTGATCCGACTGGCAGCGTACAGACACTTGATGGACGATCATCCAGTCAGCCGCGGCTGATACTGCGAGTATAACGCGTTGCCTGACACTCTCGCTGCAGAGAAATAAATTGTTTTCTTATTATGAATAGAATGTCATGCCTTTATTCTTGTGTATAATTGATGTTTTAGAGAATTTTATCACAATTAAAGCAATCAAATGGCCCTGATCATGACTGGTTGCTTACTGGCCTGCCTCTCATTCTAAGGAAATAAATCTAATTTGCGAATACTGCCTTAGTTGTGACGATTTTGATCTTTGTGAAAAAGTTGTGTAATAATGTAGATGCAGAGTAGCCTATAAAAACGTGAATTAATCCCAATAACATGAATCTTTGTCATTCGATAAAAGAAAGCCTTTTAATAATTCAATAAAAGAATGCCAACTTTAACGGTAAAATCACTTAGCACAGACTGTATCACTATTTTCAAATTTACAAAGACTATTTACAAATAACGTTACAAACAGGTTTATCTAAATATTTAGTTCAATTCATTATTAAAATACATATATATGTAGTTCACAATATAGTTATTGAATATATGTATATAATTAGTGAAAATTTTTAACCATTAGGGAACAATAGAGAAAGATTCACTCACTGTTAGGCCTAGGCTACTACTCTGTGAATAGATGGATACAGCGTCCAGCAAGTGTCTGTACGCTGCCAGTCGGATCACGGCCATTTGACTGGTTATATTGGGATAACATTGCCCAAAACATCAATTATACACAAGAATAAAGGCATGACATTCTATTCATAATAAGAAAACAATTTATTTCTCTGCAGCGAGAGTGTCAGGCAACGCGTTATACTCGCAGTATCAGCCGCGGCTGACTGGATGATCGTCCAGCAAGTGTCTGTACGCTGCCAGTCGGATCACGGCCATTTGACTGGTTATATTGGGATAACAGTCCTCAAAACATCAATCATACTAAAGAACATAATCATATCAACATATGCATAATAAATGAGCTAGAAAGGGAGGAACACAAAACACAATAACTGTCAAAAATCAATGGTTTCTGAAAAGCCAGCCACTGACAGGTCACGTGACATTCCAGGCTCAGACTGGCAGCTGCCAGCCAGCTGAAGATTGAACCCCTACTGCCCGAGTGTGTCCGAGAGCGCGCTCAACAGTGCACGAGAGAGAGAGACCGAGAGCATTTTTCACTTTTTCAAGTGTGTATTTTTTATGTGTATCGTCTATAAAATGATGCAATCTCTGTTTACAGGCTTTCATTCTGTTCATTCTCTGTTCATTCTGTTGGCAAAGATTCATTATTTTCATTTTTACTGTTTCTTTATCAGATGTTGTCATTTTCTCAGGTTTGGCCTTAAAGCAAATCCTCACTTTATTCCTGTTTCTGCTTCTGCATTATTATAGAGACATTGTGTGTGTGTGTGTGTGTGTGTGTGTGTGTGTGTGTGTGTGTGTGTGTGTGTGTGTGTGTGTGTGTGTGTGTGTGTGTGTGTGTGTGTGTGTGTGTGTGTGTGTGTGTGTGTGTGTACAGTTCTAGTTCCTACTTGTTTAAATAATTGTTTCTTGCTTTTCAGCAGGTTCCTGTTCTGCAGAACATAAATACCTCATACAAAGCAGAACTCATAGACAAGACAGCAAAAAAACACACAAACCAATAGAAAAAGCATCAGAGGGAGGCCATGAATCCATCTCAGGTCACAGACATACCTATCCATTAGATGGCGAGTAAATGTTATTTTAAATAGTCTTATTGATATTATAGTTCTGATGTGCTGTGGAGTCTCATTCCAGGCTTTAGTGAGCACAAGAAAAACAGATCTCTGTCCATAGCAGTTCCTGAAAGCCAGTATAGGCAGAAGTCCATTTTTAGCAGATCTCGTAGTCTCGCGCCGAAGTGCGTCCATTTAAGATTTGATAATACAAGTTTATCCCATGGCTTATTTTATAGTTCTGAAATGTCGAGGTATTACACAAAGATGCAGTACAGTGGTGAGTCCAGCCTGGAAGCCTGTGGTGGATCTTATAGCCTCTGTTATTGAGTCTTGTTACTGGTTCAAGGATCTCATTTGTTGTGAGTGACCAAACAGGTAAACAATACGACAATACGAAGAGTGGACATAATGATGGCATGAAGATATGTTTTAGAAACAGAAAGCAACAAATATGGTCTAATTTTACTATAAACAAATAACTTTTGGTTCAACTTTTGGACATGGTCACGATAAGTAAGATGTGAGTCAAGAGAAACTCCCAGATACATATACGTGGATACGATTGAAAGCTAGAAAAGGTGATGGGATTGGATATAGATAGCTGTCTCCTAGATGAATAAAAATACATACATTCTGTTTTCTTAATATTAAGTGTTAAATGGTTATCTTGCAGCCACCCAGCAAACATTGGTTCGACGGCAACGTCGTGTCCCTTGTCAAAAATAGTTGCGGTAGGACGGCATAAATCGGTAAAAATATGTAACACAGAACATTTCACAAAAATGCATTCAGATATATTTGTACATGTCTACAGTTGCATGTATAATTGTTATTTTAACTTTTAGCTACATGTAGTTTAATATATAGTGTATCGGGTGAGAGGACGTCACCTGGCGACATCTTTTCCACGTGCATTTATAGTCCATCATGACCCTCTATGAAATCCTTGTGAAATATGCAAGAGCTGTGCTTAATCCTTGCATGGTTAATACTGCAATAATTAATTTAATTGCCAGAGTAGTTTTTAAGAGGTTGTAAAGACGTCCACTGATGTCTTTTACACGTCTAGGAAGACAGAAACAATTATCAGGAATTATCTTTATGAAATACAAGATTTGTGTCACATACACCACAGACACTTTTCTGGGGGCGAACTCAATCACTTTATTTCCGGTTTCGCACTACAAAGTAAATATATTTACTTTATCTTGTTTAAATAAATTATAATCACAAAGTGCTCTTGGTTAAGTGATTGCAAAGCCACTGCATTTTAGTCATTATTTCAACCTGTTGTAGCCTACCTGATGTATTCGTTGTTATTTTTTATGGAATGTATGCATATTGCGATGGATCCCATGATTAATACCGTTCCCAATCATAAAACATCCTATCCAGGACATTAATATAATCCCGCGGTAACTAAAGAGCCTATCCTTTAGTCGTGTCCTCAAGAGTTAGGTGATCAGTCTATATTACTTCGTATTCTATTATAAAATAATAGATTTCCCCATTATATTATAAGTCTACCTTTTAATGGCACTCTTAAACCGTGTTTGCATTGTAACTACCTGTCATATGCATAAACGGTACACATATACATGTTACATGCTGCCTCTTTGGCTAGGCTTTTCTGATCAATCAAATCTCACAAAGGTTATTCTTAGCTCAAAAGAATTCTCACCCTCTGATGTGGTTGTCTTCTGAAAGGAGCTTCCTGTCCCAGTCAAAAGATTGTGACTCACACTCAATGATCCAAGGTCCAGTCAAATGATTATAATAAATGCTTTAACAAAATTGATTAAAATAATCAAATGAAAAAGGAATACTTGTTACAGATCATAAATGAGTAATAACTAACAGATAGATACTAGCTAAGCTTGATGCTTCTTGCCTCTGACAACTGCTGGGGTGTCAGAGTGGTGGTTTCAAGGAAGAGCGAAGAGCCTCTCTCATCTTCTTTCTTTTATATGCTTTTGCTCAAGCGTGCTTGCATGCATGTGCGTAGCAAGCGTTTATGCAGTTGCTAATAAGCACTATGAAGCCATATAGTTGCTAGAAGCGACAGGTGTTAGTTTCAACACTTGTTAGGAAGCCATATAGTTGGTAGCAGCACAAAGACATGCTTGCGTAGCGGGTGATTAGTAAGAGACTGGGGTTAAAAGGTCTCCTGAATACATTACTAATCTAATGACTCTTTGTGGCTGAAAATTATAGTACAAAGCAAAAAGACTCCTTTTACATAGGAGAACATTGTTTAAATGGTTACTGTTTCCATTAGCCCAGTTAGTTCTTTTACATTGGCAGAACAAGACAAAGACTTTTTATTATGACCTTTTCTGCGTCTGTGCCGTGATGGAGGTTTTGCAGAAGTGAAGGAAGTGCCAGCCTTAGATGGGCCTCTCACAACAATATACATCATGTAAAGCAGAAATATACCCGGTCACCATTTATGTCTGAGTGGGATGTAATTGCCCAAACCATAAACTGTGCTGCCAAGATGTAGTAACAAAAGATATTAATATGTTAATGCGTTCTCCCCATAGATTCTGGAACTTTGAACAACCGCACGAGGAGAGGAGGGAGTTGTGTCAATATTATTTAAAATCTACTGTTGGGTAAGTACATTTTGTATTATTAGATTAACGTGCTTGAATTTTACTTGTGTGACATGAATGAACCGAAAGAAATGATGCCTACATTGTCAACTGAAGTTTACTGAGTTTGGATAAAATTAGCCAGTAGGCTAAAAGTAACTTTGAACGTATACAACGGTATACCATAGTATAAAGTATTGTTTAATGATACAGTCAAAGTCATTACTGTAACTTATTAATGTAGCCTTTTGAGAGTTTCTTTCAGAAAGTAAATGATCTGAAATGGAATGAAATGTTTAGCTGGATTTTAACATTTATGTTTTCAGTAACTGCTTTAAAAATAAAGGCAGAACATCTTTTATACAACAAAATAAAATGTAATGCATGTTGATAACCTTTTTCTAATGTTTTATTGATGGTCAGGTCTGACTGGACCAATTTTGGACCTTTTTAGAACCTTTGTCAAGATGTGTAAACTTCAAGACTTGATTGCCTTATAGGTAAGTATAGTAAACACTGCTGAGGTAAATAAAGTAAAGAAAAATGGCTGAGCCTCAGCTACTTCTCGCCGCTTTTACTTTGTCATATCTATTTATAATCCGTAATGAATATGAAAGAAGACAGCGAAGACGACGGCCATGACGCTTGAACGAGTGAGTCAAGTTGCTACTGTACTAGCTCCACCACCTGGACAGATTTGTAACTTGCTAGTTTAGCACAGTGAAAAGGTCTTATATGAATAATATTGTTTTGTTGCCAGAAACCATATAAAAAGTAAAATTATTATTAAGTATAATTAATTAATAATAATTTAACAAATCAACTTTTAATATGGTTTATAATTAATTCATAATAATTTGACATAAACCCACTTTTTATATGGTTTCTGGCAATATATCTCCACATTTTTTACACAATATAGCCCAGTTAATAAACATATGCATATAACCATAAACATTTATATCAGTAACACTGAATAGAATGAAGGACGTCCCAAGTATATTAAAGTTGATTAATGTGTGGCCCTGCATCTAATTTTGTAGGATGTAAATCCCGTAACCTACATTCAAATGAACCCTGCTGTGCCAGTGCTTCGTCTGTTTTTTGATGAAGAAAATGACACCAGACCTTATTATCGCCTTAGTCGTGAATCCCTGAATGCACTCCTGGGCATGCTTCATGAGGATCGACATCATGGCTGGGGGCAAACCATAAAGGTGCTGGTATTCATCTTCTGGTTGGCTTGCGGTACCTCCTACAGAGTTGTCAGCCGGGCATTCTCTATACCCAAGACCACAGTCTTCCGCTCAGTAAGAGAGGTACTTGGGTCCCTCTTGCACCACAGAGGCAATATAATAAAACTCCCATCCACAGAAGATGCAAGGAAGGCAGTAAGTGAAGGGTTTGCCAGGTTGGCAAATCACAATGCTTTCCTGGGGGGCTTTGGGTCCTATAGATGGTTGCCACATACGCATAAAAGCCCCAGTGAGAGATGCCAACTCTTACTTCAATAGAAAACTCTTTCATTCTGTTGTATTGCAAGCAATCTGTGACCATGGAGGAAATCCCTGCATTGACAATCCCATCAGAATTATTACACCTTACAGGGAACCACTCCAGGGACCAGTGCAGGCCCGGTTCAATAGACACCATTCCAGGGCAAGGTGCATTATTGAGACATCTTTTGGCAGGATGAAGTGTCGGTGGAGAGCCATCTTTCTTCAGGCTCTTCCTCTGAACCAGTTGGTTGTCCCAAAAGTGGTAGTTGCCTGCACAATGCTGCATAACATATGCCTTGGAGTTGGAGATGTTGTGGATGATCTAATGGAGCCTACTAGACCATCGCGTCATGTGGCAGAATGTAGAGGATTAGCCACAAGAGATGAGCTTGCAGCCTTGGTTTCAGCTCCTGTGCAAAGACACATTGTCCTGCAACACCATGACTACGATTTAAAAAAAAAAAAATGACTGAGGCCATAGGAGAAGGGCCGGTGACTGAGGCCATAGGAGAAGGGCCAGGGACTGAGGCCATAGGAGAAGGGCCAGGGACTGAGGCCATAGGAGAAGGGCCAGGGACTGAGGCCATAGGAGAAGGGCCAGGGACTGAGGCCATAGGAGAAGGGCCGGTGACTGAGGTCATAGGAGAAGGGCCGGTGACTGAGGCCATAGGAGAAGGGCCGGTGACTGAGGCCATAGGAGAAGGGCCAGGGACTGAGGCCATAGGAGAAGGGCCAGGGACTGAGGCCATAGGAGAAGGGCCTGGGACTGAGGCCATAGGAGAAGGGCCAGGGACTGAGGCCATAGGAGAAGGGCCGGTGACTGAGGCCATAGGAGAAGGGCCGGTGACTGAGGCCATAGGAGAAGGGCCAGGGACTGAGGCCATAGGAGAAGGGCCGGTGACTGAGGTCATAGGAGAAGGGCCGGTGACATGAATGAATGTGTGTATAGTTATTTTTAATTAGTGTATACTCCACATAGTTGGACGCACAAGCTGATACTACAATGTCTTACCTTATAATTAACAAGTTAATTATCTCAGAATTACGATTCTATTACGATTTTCATGGAAAAAAGTTTTTGCTCCGTCTGAATTAATGACTTAATCATCTCAAAATTATGAGTAACTCTGTTTCAGAAAAACAGAGTGAAAAAATTTTTTGCAAGAAAACTGTATCTCGTAATTCTGAGATAATTAACTCGTTAATTCAGAAAAACAGAGCAAAAACTATTTTTCATTAAAACTTATCTCGTAATTCTGAGATAATTGACTCGTTAATTCGAAAAACAGAGTCGATTTTTTTTCCCTCAAGTGAATGCAATACGCTTCCGTAGATGGGTGACTTCTCATGGGTGAAGACAAATTCACAGAATCAGTTGCTTTTTTTAATCCAAAAAAAATCCAGTAAATGTGCAAATATTAAATGGTCTGTTATTTTAACCTGCTAAATAAATGTAATTAAAATGTGATATTTTTTGTTATGGAAAACTTCTAGAATAGAACTAAAATATTTGATTGTGATGATGAAATGTAGCGATGCATTGTAAGAAATGGCGCGTCCATTTCCCCGTGATGAGATGTTTCTCCACAGAACATCTAATGGGCTTATAAAGCTTATATCTTATAAAGCTTAAATCTTATAAAGCGCACTGAAATCTGATCACGTGACCCTCGACCCGCCCACACCAGAGAAACGCTGTCTCCTGTAATCATCAATCAGTGTTTCAACCGTCAATAAAACAGCTGGAGAACAATAACCCCACATTTACCTCAGAAAAGCCCTTCAGTGTCCATAAACTCTAGAGAGGAGCATTTAGATTAATATATATTACTTATATTTCTAACTAACCTGTTGGTGATGTCTTCATTAGGGCTATTTACTGAATGTTTGAATGAATCTGTCATGAAAACAGGTTTTTATTACAGCCACTGTTTAAATGTTTATATTTCAACAATGAATTAGAGTAGATAGTCATATATCTAGGGCCCTATGAAATCCGCTTTATTTTTTCTCAAATTCCGTTTTATTTTATTTTTCAAATTCCGTTTTTTGGGATTTATTTTTAGCCCTTCTCGGATTTGTCGGATTTGCTTGTTTTCTTTTCACTTCTAAGCAGGATTGACCGTTAAAAATGCAGTTACACAAACTCACAATTCAGCTTTTTTTATTTAAACTGTTAATATATTCAGCAAAGCACATTCAAAATTCTCCCAAATTCAGCCAAACCTTCAACAAATCTCTATGCCAAAAATAACAGTAACATGGAGGTAACAGTTGCGAGGTAGAATTGATGAATATCAAATTAAAGATTAAATGCAGCCATGCTGCAGGGAGACAGAAAGATTGAAACAACAATATGTGCCTGACAGAAAGCCAACACAATGACATTAAAACCACTTCCTAAACCGCTGGGTAGATCAGCACGTTATGTGCGCATCTACAACAAACACAGTCACCGTTAGCTTATCAGCTGCTGTAAATGTGTAGTTTAAACTCAGTTTTATGGCTTGTATAACTCTAGAAAGCATCTGGAATTGAGATCAGGATTGAATGGTTTGCCTTCTGCCAACAACCTCAAGATCATGTTTTCTGGAGAACACTTAACATGAAGATAGTAGAGTAAACCTCAGTACGAGCTGGAACTGAAAACTGCTAATGTGAACAAAGTCCAGGAGTGTCGATCACTGCGATCTCTTTACCCATCCTCACTGTAGTTTCTGCCTTACACAGTTTCGTCTGAGAGTTCGAGCTGACGGAGGATTTAAACCGATGATGGTGTTTCCAGTGGCACTTTCCCACATCCAGTTTTTCCCAGCAGAACCAGTCTGATCTGGTCTTTCCTCTCAGGAATCTGATGCTCATCTTCAGCTGTTGAACTTTCTCCTGAAACTACAACACAATAATCACATCAATGTGCAATTTAATTAAATACAACACACATTTACATTTTGTGTGATGTGAGGTTTGATACACCTTACATTTAATAAATAGGTTGGCATAACCCAGGGGTGTCAAACTCATTTTCTGCCTGGGCCACATCACTGTTACTGAATATCTAAAACCAATTTTGTTACTCATTATATTTCGAAATATGGCAAATTCAGACTATTATTGGTTTTTTTAGGAATGTGCTGCTCTGAAAGCATTAGGTATTGTAGGTATATAGAACATATGTTGTGTTCACGTCACTTGTAATTATTACTGTAACTTCTACTTGGAGCTGTTCACATTCTCAGACTCAGGATTATGTGTTTCTATTTTAAAGCCAAAATGAATCGGTGTAATTTGAGTTGATAAAACCACATTTCTTAAGGGACGTTTTATTCTCCCAGTGGATGCATTTGATTTCCTGAAATCAGAGTCACAGATTTGTTTCATAATTTAATACTTTATAATAAAACTTTAGACTGTTGTGGCCTGTGCTACAAAACTTTTTAGCAGAACCAGTGCTATGTGCAAAAACACAGTTCACGTACAGCCCTGTGTGGCCAAACTCATTATTGTAATAATTCACATCAACAGAACAACTTACAAGTCATTATAATGCCCTTGCTGTTTCTCCTCTTCATCTGTTCCATGAAATATTTCCCACCGTTCTTCATCATCATTTCTTCAATCTTCTGCTGTAGTTCTTGTCTCTGATCATCTGATTTACTCTTGTTATTGAAACAGTGAAAGTTTCCTCCACATTCAGTCACCAGTCGCTGGAGATTCCCATGATCTTGTAGATATTCATCAATGGTCTGATCCAGATCCTCCAGCTCATCTCTGTGTGTGAACAGAATCATGATGTACTTCTGAACTTCAGGACCTAATAAACACCTGATATAATCCAGGATCTCCTCCTCGTGTCCCACAGGTTTCTCCAGAGGAACGGTGAGCAGAACTGCACTGAGACCTGATGAACATCGAGAGATCAGCTGATCCTTCATCTTCTCCAGCTTCTCTTTATCCAGATCTGGATCCAGTAGATCTGGAGGATCAATCACACACACCTGCTTCTCACCCATCTGAGTTACTTCCTCACACACTTCAGCTTCATGTTTCTTTTTAACTTTAAACTTTCTTTCTCCCAGTATAGTGTTTCCAGATGAGCTTTTCCCAGAGCCGTTCCTCCCCATCAGAAGAACCCGGATCACTGGATCACCTGGACCAGCAGACATCTCTGAAAGAGACAGAAAATATGGAGTATGAATATAAATATAATATATATCCAGTGACCACTGTCATCAGCGATGGTGAGTCATTCGAGGGGACCCGTCTGGCCAAGTTCTCCGGAACTCGGGGAGGTTGCAGGGGAGGGGGTGGTCGACAAATTCCACGACATCGTCCTCCGCCCTGCCATGTTCCTGATCCCGAGCCGCTGGTCTGGTCCAGCACAAGACCCTCATCGTGGGTTCCGCCCAGCACGGGTTCATCACTGCTGGTCCCGTCCATCATAAAGCCCTCGCCGCTGGTCCCGCCCAGCACAGGGCCATCATCGTGGGTTTCGTCCTGCACAAAGCCCCCACCGCTGGTTTCATCCAGCCCAAAGTCCTTGCCGCTGGTCCCGTCCAGCACTGAGTCTGCACCTCGCCATCAAAGATGGCGGAGGAAGAGGAAGACCTCCAGTATCCCTAAAGGCCCGGAGGCCATACCTGAGCCAGAGACTGTTCACGTCACGTCTGCCCAGCCAGAGATGGATCAGGAGATACTCAGTCTCGCAGAGAGGGATATACTGAGCGACTATTTGGAGCGTTTGGCTCAGATCCTTGACATGCCAGTGTCACCTGTTCCAGAGCCGGAGCCAGTGTCGCCTGTTCCAGAGCCGGCCGAGGGGTCTTCGCCGCCCTGGCCGCCCGAGGGGTCTTCGCCGCCCTGGCCGCCCGATGGACTTTGCGTCTCGCCCTGGCCACCGGATGGACTTTGCGTCTCGCCCTGGCCTCCCGATGGACTTTGCGTCTCGCCCTGGCCTCCCGATGGACTTTGCGTTTCCCTCTGGATGCTCGATAGAATTTTTGTTTTGCCCTGGCCCCCGGTTAAACCCTCACCCCTTGTTCCTGTCTCCCTTTATGGACCTGGCCCACCTTCCCTCCCCCTGATCCTCCACCGTTCCACCTCCCTCCTGAACCTTTTGTATTGTGTTGTGTTTTCTTTTTTGTTGTCGTGGAGCGTCTGGTAGCCGCTCCGTAGAGGGGGGGGTTATGTCACAGTGTCTGGTTGTTCCCTGGGTCAAACACTAGAGGTCCTCAGTTTTCACGGTGTCTATGCATTCTCACTACAATTCCCATGATCCTGTCTGTCACTGATTGTTTATTGCCTTACAGCTGTTTCTCGTCACCTTGTTAGAACTTGTGTATATATACCCTGTCTGTTTCAGTGTTTGTCACAGAGTCCTTGTTTAGTGTCCCCACACTTTGGATCTTGTTTTGTGTTTCTTGGTCTGTGTATGTTCTTGCCTTTTGGATTGCTTACATGGTATTTGACCCCTGCCTGGACTGATCGTGAGTACGGATTACCCAATAAATACTTCTGCAATTGGATCTATTGTCTCTCTCGTGTGTGTGTCGTGACACAGTTATCAGTATATACTGGTGAGCTGATGGCTATAGTGTTAGCAGTACAACTAATTAAAGAAAGGAGAATTAATAATGCGGTCATATGATCAGATTCATATTCAGCAAAAGTCAGTATTGATAATCAAAAATCAGAATCAAGACCAGATTTAACAATGGAAATCCTGCAAAATCTCTTTGAGTTGAAGCAAAGTAAAATAGAAGTACAGTTTATGTGGGTACCAGCCCATGTGGGAATTAAAGGAAATGAAGAAGCAGATAAATTGGCTAAACAAGCAGTAGATGAGGAAATGGTAGAAATTGAGATACCACATAGTATAAAAGAAATAAAATCAGTAATAAAAGAGAAAGTGATTAAAAAGTGGCAACAATATTGGGATAATAAGAGTAAAGGGAGACATTTATATGCAATACAAAAGAAAGTGGGAGAAGGTAGAAAAAAAGGGAGAAATAGAAGGGAGGAAAGTATAATTACAAGACTAAGAGTGGGACATACAGGTTTGAATAAAACATTACATTTAATATCTAAGCATCCAACAGGATTATGTGATAAATGTGGACAGAGTGAATCTGTGGAACATGTGATTATTAATTGTAAGGGTTATGAAGAAGAAAGAGAAGTGCTAAGAGAAAAAGTATGGAAGAATGAAGGGAAAGAGTTAACATTAAAGAATATATTAGATTGAAATGTAGGAAATACTACAGTCAATGTGATGTTTCAGTTTCTGAACAATACAGGTTTAATGAAGAGAATGTAGGATTAATAAGTATAGGCTTATAGAGAGATGTAGAAGATGTGGATGAAGTATAGTGTGGGATAAGGAAAGTTAATCTGAAGGTTAAGTAAGGTTATGGTGAGAAGTGGGAGTTAAAGGGAGGTGGAGTGGAAACTGGAGGAGCTGAACACGCAGCGTCAGTGGGTTAATTTTTTTTTTCTCATCCTTTCTTTAGGGGTGGGGAAGGGTAGAAATGTTGGTGTGCAGATGTGCAGAAACACAGGAAGTGTTTCTGATCCAAGCTACCTGATGATGGCAGTAATGCACTGTAAAGTGTGGTTGCCAATAAAATAAAAGAAGAAGAAGAAGAAGAAGAAGAAGAAGAAGAAGAAGAAGAAGAAGAAGAAGAAGAAGAAGATTGTGAAGCTTGTTCGATAAAGTTGTTTCAATCAAAGATTATCGAGGCTTAAAGGAACACTCCACCGTTTTTGAAATAGGCCTTATTCACATTCTTTCCTACATTTAGATAGGTGTGCAAATGCATTTTTGTCTCAGTGCATGCATTGTTTTAGTTTGACAGGGTCGGCGCTAGCTTAGCTTAGCACAATGAATGGAATCCTTTGTTGCCAGCTAGCATGTCCTGAGTAAAAGTGATAAAAATTTAAAAAAAAAAAACCCATGTAATTACTTCTTGTGGCCTGTGTATTCACAACGAGTACAAAATAGCGATGCAGATTAACACTAGGCGATTTCCTAGGCAGATATTGACTTGGGACTATATTAGGGGGAAGCACAGGCGAAGCACTGCTGCTTAGGCGAAGCACTGCTACTTGGGCGCAGAGATATCACGCAACACATGAAATCCAAAGTAGCAGTGCTTCTTGGGAAAAAAAAATATATCACTTTTACTCAGGACATGCTAGCTGGCAACAAAGGATTCCATTCATTGTGCTAAGCTAAGCTAGCGCCGACCCTGTCAAACTAAAACAATGCATGCACTGAGACAAAAATGCATTTGCACACCTATCTAAATGTAGGAAAGAATGTGAATAAGCCCTATTTCAAAAAACGGTGGAGCGTTCCTTTAAGTAGAGTAAAGAACGACAGCAGACAGCACTAAGTGAAAGTGTGAGCAGTGACCCACACTTGATTTAGCAGAAGACAGTTTTGTTCCAGTGGTATGTGTTGGCTGTGAGAATGATGCGGTGACATATTGTGAAGACCACGCAAGCTGTGAGTAAAGGCCTGTTCACACCGGGACGAATTTCGCGTACGATATTCGCCAACTTTTAACGCCTCGTGACTAAACAATGGGCGCCAATGTGAGTGTGCACACCGACGCGTAAAACGCCACGTGTAAAAGCAGCATTTTTTTAAAAACGCCTCGGGTTGGTTTTTTAGGTTTGACGCGCCGCGTCAAAAACTATCCGACCAATGAGATTGGCGCTTTTGCTCACGTGTCTGGAGCTTCTGAAGTTACAGTAAAACACAACTTGGGGGCGCTTAAACACAAAACGGTCTTGCCGAGCACACATACGTAACGGCGAAAAAGATATACAGCGCTGCCGGGAAGAAATATGACGAGGAAGATGCAAGGCAAGATGAATGTAGAGCTGCTGGTCTTGTTGGTGTCTTTATAAAGAGACACCAACGAGAATAAAGAACTATATGACAAACGCGACAAACTTGCTCTCTTCTTCTGAGTGACAAGCGAGTGTCAGAAGCACTTTATGTACCAGGGTATTTCTGTTTTACATTAAGCAGTAAGCACCATCTAATGTCCGGGAATGAATTTGCATGTTCACTCAGCTCATCGTCAGTGAAAATCGCTTAAGTGTGAACACAAAAAACGCGCTGAAAAACGCTGACGAATAACGCGAGCCGCTATTCGTCCCGGTGTGTACGAGGCTTAAGGTTATAGTGCAAACCCCGTTTGATTGTTGCCATCCAGAGACTTGGGTGGTTCTAATGTCTCCTTCCTCTTGGTGTGTCGATCAAAACACAGGAATGGATCAGGACAGTCTGATTCAATCAAAGGGGTTTATTTAACACTGAGAATGCGTTGGTCTGTGTGAGGTGTGTGTGTGGTTCTACATTAGAACATAATTAAAGAAATAATCATCATAACATGACTTGACTGTTATATCAAAATAAATCACACTAAACATCACATTGCATTACACTATATAATCTTATACTATACATAACTTAACTTTCCATGGACCAATACAACGCAATTTGGCGCTGTCATTGCAAACATAATCGGCACGTCGAAACCGAAAGTGTCCATATGAACATCACACAGCGCACTATACAGTTCTCGCATATGAACCTAACAAAGAATTATGTATTAATCATAGTAACATAAATAAACAGGTATGGAAAAGGCTGAAGATATCCTCAATTGCGGTATTATTGTGAATAACAGCTCGTGAATACACCGAACGCACAAGCTTAGTTCTCACACTGTTCATTCTGACTAACTAGCGGCCAAATACAGATTGCCATTGAAAATAAATAATATGATTAAAACAAGGATTGTCTGCTGATCAAAACGAGTACTCACAATCAGTAATAGACGCACACTATAGCACACAGAATAAGGGTTATTTCTCCAGGGTATGCAAATATGTTTGGTGGCCATTGGGTTGAGCTGCACCTCTGGAGTTGCACACTACCGCAATTGCAACCAGGACGAGACAATAACAACTGGATTAACAACAAAAAGAGACTCAAAATCAGACAAAAACTGGCCTATGACAGAGCTACAAAAGGTCTGGAACCTCTTTGTGAAAAGGACACTGTGAGAATTGAGGGATTTAATTGCTGGGACAGAAAAGCGACCGTTTTCAGTGAAGTCGGACCTAGATCTTACGTTGTGGAAACAGAGGATGGACATAAAGTGAGGAGAAACAGGAGGAGTCTGTTAAAGACTCATGTGGACACTAACAAGTGATACACCAAATGCTCACCAAGCTGAGCCTCACACCACAGCATCTCAAATGACTGAACCAATCAGAAGGTCTACTAGACCTAGAAAACCACCTGAGAGACTTAGTGAAAAAATATGAGGCTTTACATTGTTTAAAGTAGAGTGCCTTGTTATAGTTATTTCTTTATGAGGTACGAGTACCGTGCAACATGTTGACCTTTTGCATTTTTGTAAGGCTTTATTGCAAGCAAAAGTCAAGTTAAAATGTTCAATGCCTTTGTTTTATGGAAAGGGGATGTAAGACATTCTATTGAGTAACCACAAGGTGGCAGTACAGCCTTTCCTGTGTGATGCCACATGTAGTGAAGAAACGGAAAGAACGTAAACAAAGAGAGCCTGCTAACACAAACACAGCACAAATGTTCATGAATGTTTCTCGAATAACAGAAAGCTGAACATTACAGCTAACACTGAAATATATTGTAATATATTGTATTTGCAACTATCCCCAAACAATTTTGCAACTGTCCCCGACTTCTGACTCCTTACATTCAAATGCATTCAAATTCTGTAATTATCTTTAAATGGTTTAGACTATAAACATACAGATGTGTCATGATATGAGGCAAGAAGCGGGTCGTGGTCTTTATTAAAGAGGGTTTTATTCGGCTAGTACAGAATAGCATAAGCTATGCGTTCAATTTCCTCTATAACAGTAATCACCCAAACTACGGTAGCTTAACATGGACAAACGACAATCGCACAACATCTCTCCCTTAATAGTGGATAAGTGGCAAACATAATCGTGTATGTGTGCGCACACGCGCAAAGAGCACTGAAACTTAGTAAAAACATAATTTAGTATGATTTATAAGCCGTTTATCAAAAAAAAGGAAAAAAGAAAAGAAAGAAAATCCCCACAAGGACAAGATTTTCGTATATTGCCATTTTTGTAGGGACAAAGACAAAATGTTCCCAACAAAGATGGCAATTTCCGAAATCCTTGTGGGGATTTTTTGTTGTTGTTGAAAACAGCTTATAAATCATACTAAGTGACGTTTATTGAAAATGCAGAAAAGTTATCTGTGATATAGTTAGTGTAGGGGGATAGAATACAGTTTGTACAGTATAAAAATCATTATGAATATGGAAAGTCCACATTAAACATGAAAACACAAAATTGCTTGGTCTGTTGAAATGAGAAGTCTGTTTGATCAAGTTGAAACCCCTGTTATGCCAGTCTCATCAGTGTAGTGATAGTGTAGTTGTGGATGTGAGTATAGAAACACTAGGTGTCAGTAGCATTACACTTACATGTAGAGAGTGCAGACCCGGAGATAGTCGAGTGGATGTGTTATTGCTGTTCCTGCTCACGATCTGAAAAGATAATAAAACATAAGTTCTGTTATACAAATATTTCATTACTGAAATACAAAACATTACAATCAGCTGAGGCTGAAGTAAGTTTCATTGCTCTTAGGACACTGAAAACATGGCTCAGAACAATGGCACAAGTTGCTGTGTGTCAACAGGACAAACTGGACCGTATTGATGTAAAACAAATATGCCAAAAGTTTCAATCTCTGTTAACGGCATATTTTCCTTCAAAATTGAAAATTATGTCATTATTAAGTTGTTTCAAACCAGTTTCTTTCTTCTGCTGACCACAAAATAAGTTATTTTGAAGAATGTAGGCTATGACACACACCCGTCTTGAGCATTTAAAACATGCAGGTTGTGCTGGAGTTTATGCTGAGTTAGTGCGTAAATCATATTGTTAACACATAGTTTGGAGTTATATGTTAAATATTGACGTTGGAAGGTTTGATTGTTGTGATTATGGGTTTACAAACCTGACAGAATATCTGTACTAGTCGGGGCATTTGGAAACAAAGTTTGGCTGTTTCCGACTATCACCACTAAACAATATGATGTCCAAAAGACGTCTTTTCAAGGTCTTTGTCACAAAAGGCAGACGTTCAAAAGACGTCCACTGAGGAGCCAGAATGAAACTGTTTTTTTTTTTTTTTTTTAGGTGTTCTGCACTATAAAGTATGCATAGCGTGTGGCATTGCACGCAAGAATAGACTCAGTGACTCAGTAATGCATACATTATGTAATAAAAGTAACACATGCATTTAAGAGTGCCTGAAAATAGAGATGAAAAATTAACGTAAGAAATTTACTTCTGCTATGGTTAAATAAATGTTCAGTAGGCGTAAATACACTAAGTTTCATCATGCTGGCATCATGTGTGGAAGTATTTAAAACAAGTGTGTGACAACTAGCCCCGCGTTATTGTGTGTCCGCTCTCCACATCCCGTTATTATTCTCAATAATATCCACTTTTCTGCAGTAAATTCCCTTCAGACACGCATATAGTCCACCAGTGAGACGTCAACACACACATAATGCAAACACTTAAATTGACGCAGATCTGCAATAATTAACAATACAAATAGGGTATAACGCTTTAGATTACAGCCCGGAACTGCGTAATTATAAAGCAATTTTACAGTGTAACCTTCGGTAATTATAGTGTTTAGTAGTTGAACTAGGATTGTGTTCTTCGGTGGTTCTAATGTCTCCTTCCTCTTGGTGTGTCGATCAAAACACAGGAATGGATCAGGACAGTCTGATTCAATCAAAGGGGTTTATGAAACACTGAGAATGCGTTGGTCTGTGTGAGGTGTGTGTGTGGTTCTACAATAGAACATAATTAAAGAAATAATCATCATAACATGACTTGACTGTTATATCAAAATAAATCACACTATACATCACATTGCATTACACTATATAATCGTATACTATACATAACTTACCTTTCCATGGACCAATACAACGCATTTTGGCGCTGTCATTGCAAACATAATCGGCACGTTGAAACACGTTGAAACCGAAAGTGTCCATATGAACATCACACAGCGCAGTATACAGTATGAAAAACTCATATGAACCTAACAAATAATTATGTATAATATCATAGTAACATAAATAAACAGGTATGGAAAAGGCTGAAGATATCCTCAATTGCGGTATTATATTGTGAATATAGCTCGAGAATACACCGAACACGCGAGCTTAGTTCTCACACTGTTCATTCTGACTAACTAGCGGCCAAATACAGATTGCCATTGAAAATAAATCATATGATTAACACAAGGATTGTCTGCTGATCAAACGGGTACTCACAATCAGTAATAGACGCACACTATAGCACAGAGAATAAGGGTTATTTCTCCCGGTCCCGTGCAACTTAAAGGGTCATGAAACCCCCCTCTTTCAGCTCAAGTCTAGCTCACAATCTTTTTGAAAAATGCAACTTAAATGGGCGTGGACGGCTGTGAGAAGAAGGGAGGGAGTGGGTGTGGTATCCAATCACTGTCATCATCAGTGTCCCATGCATATCGACTGTCACTAAAAGGCAGTGGTAAAACGCATAGGTAAAACGTGAGGAAATGCTAGATTTTTTTTATAGCTGGCAAAGTTAAAGTCTTATGAAATACACTGACACTTTATTATTGTCCTTTCAAAAGTAACTGAATGCCCTGCTACATATATTAGCCTACAGTAATCGTAATTCTATTTAAAACATATTAATGTAGGCTACATGTATAATTATAATGTCATTATAAAATATATAGTTGTTTATATAGACACTATAAATGCATATATTTGAAAATTATAAATTTTCCGCTTAAAAAAAAACCCTGCAACCTGCAACGTGCAATGCCTAGATCTACGCTTACATATAAGTATAAGGGAACAACATAAGTTTGGGGAATAAGGGGTAACAACCAGGGGAATTAAAAAAAAAAAATTTATACTGTAAGTATAAACTACTTATTCTACTATTATGGTACAACAATCTTACATTTGTGTATAATACATATTGTGTATAGGCTTTTAAAAAAATTATAGGGTACATATTTATGCATTTATACAGTAATCTTTTTTAACAAAAGTGCACTGACAACTAAAACTATTGTAACTTTTGCTTAAATATTGGGGAAAGATACTCTTGTTTCATGTAGTTACAAGGTAAGTAGAATAAAAATAAATACACAATCTTATATCATTGACTCGAAAACCTTTATTTGAAAAACAACTTAATTCAGAACACTTAAAATGCAGGCTCATGTGTTCCTAAAACCTGGAGCATCAAACAGCACACACTGCAATAACTGTAGTAATCCATACGACCCCAATGGATGGATCAATGTCTTCTGAAGGAAACGATAAGTGTTTGTAAGAAACATTATAACATTTTACACTTTTTAAACTCGCTTCAGACCAACTATATGGTCTGAGTTGTTTTTCAAATAAAGGTTTCTTCTTTCGACACTTTTGACATCTCTGCTCCTTCCAGCCATTGATCATCATCTTTCATGCTTTTCGGTGAATTGAGAAATTCCATCCAACTCATACTGAGCCTTCCTCTGCTGCTTGTACATCTGTCTGAGTCACATCCTCACTATTAACCACATCACATCTTCAACTTCATGACTCTGACAACAGCAGAACCATATCCAGCTTGCTCACCATCATCGCTTTCACTCGATGCACTTCAATCGTCAGGCAAAAAAAAAGCATTTTTTCCACTCACTCTAACCAACACGCTCCACTCTTCCAATCACACTCGCACATGCGCAGAGAGAGAGAGAGAGAGAGAGAGATACGGAAAAGAAAGAGAGCGAGAGAATAAACGACACAGAGCAACAGTTACAATTTTCTTTTATCCCTTCCATGAACATGTGACTGAAACCCAAAAGTACATTTAACCCTTGTGCGGCCTTATGGACATTTTCCACTTTTTTGTGTGATCATGTAATCTGTGTTAATGACAACTGCATACATTTTGGCACAGGTGTGGATTTTTACCATTTAACCACCATTTCCTTTAATAAATCTATTTTACACTAGTAACACAAAATAATTACAATCAGGAGCTTAAGAACAAAAATCTCCCATTGAAACCCATTAAAACTGCATTTAACTATGATGCAATCTCTGTTAACAGGCTTTCATTCTGTTGGCAAAGCTTCAAAATTCATTGTAACTATTTTCTTTAACAGATGTTGCCATTTTCTCTGGTTTGGCCTATAAAGCAAATCCTCACTTTATTCCTGTTTTCTGCTTCTGCATATTATAGAGACAGCTGGATGAATTATGCAGCGGTAAGTGTGTGTGTGTGTGTGTGTGTGTGTGTGTGTGTGTGTCTGTTAATGTAACATTGCTGCAGACACAAGGGGATCCATTCGCAGCATTTATTAGAGTAGTCAAACAGGCAGAGATCAACAACAGCAAACAGAGCAATGGAGACAAGGCAGAGACAAACCAGATTACAAGCAAATGGTCGAGGCAGGCAGAGAGAATCAGAGTCCAGTAAAACAGTCCAGGGTCAGGGCAGGCAGAGAAGGGCCAGCAACGATAAACAATCCACAGGTCTCACACACAGGAATCAAACTCGGGAGGATAACGATCAGAAATGTTAGCCGGGGCAGAACAAGACTTCGCACTGAATGAGTGTGTGAATGAGGCTTATATGGTTGTGTGTGAATGAGGTGCAGGTGTGAGTGTAATCAGCGCAGTGCAGGTGTTTGGTGTAATCAGTCCAGGGAGGTGCATAATGGGAAATGTAGTCCAAGTTAACCCAGGGAGTGCATGGCTAATCGTGACAGAGCCCCCCCTTTAAGAGCGGATTCCAGACGCTCAAAGAAAAAAAAAAAAAAAAGTTCAGGAGCGTGGTGAAGCGGAGGTGGTCTTGGGGGAGGGATGGAGGGCCAGGTCCGTGCAGGGGAATGGGATAAGGGCATGCAATGGTCCCATCGTGGAACATGGGCGGACCTGGGTCGTGGAGCATGGGCGGAGCCGGCTGTGCAGGCGACCAGGGCGGACCAGGCAGTTCAGGTGACCAGGGTGGACCAGGAAGTTCAGGTGGCCAGGGTGGACGAGGCAGTTCAGGTGGCCAGGGTGGACCAGGTAGTTCAGGTGGCCAGGGTGGACCAGGCAGTTCAGGTGGCCAGGGTGGACCAGGCAGTTCAGGTGGCCAGGGTGGACCAGGTAGTTCAGGTGGCCAGGGTGGACCAGGCAGTTCAGGTGGCCAGGGTGGACCAGGTAGTTCAGGTGGCCAGGGTGGACCAGGCAGTAAAGGTGGCCAGGGTGGACCAGGCAGTTCAGGTGGCCAGGGTGGACCAGGCAGTTCAGGAGACCATGGTGGACCAGGCAGTTCAGGTGGCCAGGGTGGACCAGGCAGTTCAGGTGGCCAGGTTGGACGAGGCAGTTCAGGTGGCCAGGGTGGACGAGGCAGTTCAGGTGGCCAGGGTGGACGAGGCAGTTCAGGTGGCCATGGTGGACCAGGCTGTTCAGGTGGCCAGGGTGGTTGAGGCAGTTCAGGAGACCATGGTGGACCAAGCAGTTCAGGTGGCCAGGGTGGACCAGGGAGTTCAGGTGGCCAGGGTGGACCAGGCAGTTCAGGTGGCCAGGGTGGACCAGGCAGTTCAGGTGGCCAGGGTGGACCAGGCAGTTCAGGTGGCCAGGTTGGACCAGGCAGTTCAGGTGGCCAGGGTGGACCAGGCAGTTCAGGTGGCCAGGGTGGACCAGGTAGTTCAGGTGGCCAGGGTGGACCAGGCAGTAAAGGTGGCCAGGGTGGACCAGGCAGTTCAGGTGGCCAGGGTGGACCAGGCAGTTCAGGAGACCATGGTGGACCAGGCAGTTCAGGTGGCCAGGGTGGACCAGGCAGTTCAGGTGGCCAGGTTGGAGGAGGCAGTTCAGGTGGCCAGGGTGGACGAGGCAGTTCAGGTGGCCAGGGTGGACGAGGCAGTTCAGGTGGCCATGGTGGACCAGGCAGTTCAGGTGGCCATGGTGGACCAGGCTGTTCAGGTGGCCAGGGTGGTTGAGGCAGTTCAGGAGACCATGGTGGACCAGGCAGTTCAGGTGGCCAGGGTGGACCAGGGAGTTCAGGTGGCCAGGGTGGACCAGGCAGTTCAGGTGGCCAGGGTGGACCAGGCAGTTCAGGTGGCCAGGGGGGACCAGGCAGTTCAGGTGGCCAGGTTGGACCAGGAAGTTCACGTGGCCAGGGTGGACCAGGCAGTTCAGGAGACCATGGTGGACCAGGCAGTTCAGGTGGCCAGGGTGGACCAGGCAGTTCAGGTGGCCAGGGTGGACCAGGCAGTTCAGGTGGCCAGGATGGACCAGGCAGTTCAGGTGGCCATGGTGGACCAGGCAGTTCAGGTGGCCAGGGTGGACCAGGCAGTTCAGGTGCCCAGGGTGGACCAGGCAGTTCAGGTGGCCAGGGTGGACCAGGCAGTTCAGGTGGCCAGGGTGGACCAGGCAGTTCAGGTGGCCAGGGTGGACCAGGCAGTTCAGGAGACCATGGTGGACCAGGCAGTTCAGGTGGCCAGGGTGGACCAGGCAGTTCAGGTGGCCAGGGTGGACCAGGCAGTTCAGGTGGCCAGGGTGGACCAGGCAGTTCAGGTGGCCAGGGTGGACCAGGCAGTTCAGGTGACCATGGTGGACCAGGCAGTTCAGGTGGCCAGGGTGGACCAGGCAGTTCAGGTGGCCAGGGTGGACCAGGCAGTTCAGGTGGCCATGGTGGTGCGGCCTCCATGGTCCCATAGCGGGGCCTAAATTCTGGACAGAAAATAGTTAGTGTCTCAGCAAATTTCTCACCTGATACACTTGGTTAAGGCAGATGGGCCATGGCTCGAGTAATTTCTTTTTCAGTCCACGGTCTGTAGACCAGAATCGAAACTTTCGGTCCAGCCACTTCAATCATTCAGAGTTGAAACTCCTTTTCTTCCTCTTCTTCTCTTATTTGGGACCTCAGTCCAGTTCTCATTGTCACTTCAGTTCTCTGTCTTTTTGACTTATCTGAGTGTTGAGGTGGAGCTGACCTTTTCAGAGGTTTCTCAGCCCCCCCTGCTGCTCCTTTGTATTTCTGTTCCGATGATGAAGCTCTTGGGGAAACATGGCTGTTATCTTCGTCGCCTCCTTGGGCTTGCGCTTGTGGCCTTGGAGGAGAGCAGTCGAGGTCTGGATCCAATTTCAGCGCTTGCAGCTCAGCCACAGGATACAAATAAGGTGGTGGTATTAAAACAGATAAAACAGAAAAAGGGATGAAAGGGTTGATAGGTGTTGGTGCAGTGGGTTTTTTCTCATCATTAGATTTTTTTTTCATTGAGCCCCGCTGCCCTGTGCGCTTATTCCTTTTGCATTATTTTTCTTTCTCTATGCTCTGCCTCCCACAACCAGAGGCAACAAAGAGGCAAAAAACAGGAATTGTGCGTTTCTCTACGCACAGCAGCAAGCAGAGAGAGAGAGAGAGGCACATTTCAGATAAAGTGCTTGAACACCGGAATTTGCTTGTGAAAGACAGAAACCTGCACAATAGAATACAGCTGGAGAGCACTAAGGTTATGAGCGAGATTCAGTCATATGTGAAAACTGATGTGTGTTGTTTGGAGTAACGCAGTCATACACAGTCATACCAGTCTTCAGTTTGCAAACAGGTTCTTCCCCCCCGAGTTCTGATGGGCGGATGTATTTGAGACAATAACAAGATCATTTTGTGGCCTGAGGTGGGATTATGCTTGTATATCTGTGTGTGTGTGTGTGTGTGTTATAGTAATCACACAAACATGATTTCACATCTGAGCAGAAAAAAACAATGTTTTTTATTTATTATTTTTATGTATGTATTTATAAAAAAAAATGCTTCGGGCAGGCATGGTGGAGACGGTCCTTTGGTCGGCAAGGCGGCCATCTTGGCCGGAGGTGAGGGTTCAGTGGAGGCTGACCAGGCGTGAACAGTCTCTGGCTCAGCGGGCATGACATGAAGAATCTCAGGCTCGGTAGACATGAAGTGAAGAAGTTCAGGCTCAGTGTAAAAGTCTATTAAGTGATTTTCCTCCGGACCTTGGACGAGGACAGGAACAGAGGATACATGAGGGGTGATCTCGGCGGGAAAAGATTCAGGACAGGTGGTCTCAGCAGGTTGAGACTCAGGTTCGGAGGTCTCGGCTGGACGAGACTCTGGATGGATGGTCTTGGCCGGACGAGACTCTGGACGGATGGTCTCGGCGGGACGAGACTCTGGATCGGAGGTCTCGGCGGGACGAGACTCTGGATGGATGGTTCTGGCCAGACGAGACTCTGGACGGATGGTCTCGGCGGGACGAGACTCTGGACGGATGGTCCTGGGAGGACGAGACTCTGGACGGATGGTCTCGGCGGGATGAGACTCTGGATATACGTACATGTATTGATGGCTGTTATCTGTTAAACTCAAACGAGCTGTGTCTGTCAGTCTTGGCCAGGACGCTCTTGTAAAAGAGATTCTTAATCTCAATGTGCTTCTTTTCCTGGTAAAATAAAGGTTATAATAATAATAATAATAATAAATCATGCAAGGACCCATCTTCCTCGAGACAAGCTGATCTGGCATGGCAAGCAGATGATACAGGTTATCAGACAAGTGGAGAAGACTTCAATAGAGTTCCCGCCTACAAGGAAGTTAACGCTTGTCAATGGAGCGGTGCCAGACTCTATGTACAAATGAAACGTACGAGAGTCTGGTGAGACCAGGCTAAATTTGAATGACCTAATTGTGAAATATTATATTTGCAGAAGAGGTTTGGATCGCTTGACACATGATTTAAACCTGCCTTGCAACTAAGGTGTAGTTATTAATATCTGTAGGCTATGTGATGGTGGTTTTCTCTGACACAGAGACACAAGCTGAAAGAAGCAGGATGTGCTTTCAACATCTGCAGCTGAAGGAACAGAAAAAACAAAAACAGAGATGAACTAACTTCAACACAAACTTTACTTTAGCAATGGTTAAATAAATGTTCAGTGATATCTTCCAACGAATTTTTAATTTTGCCACAATTTTTTCTCTACTGTATATAGTGTGGATATGGCAACTAGTAAATACACTAAGTTTCATCATGCTGGCATGTGTGGAAAGTTTTAAACCACGTGTGTTTCAAGTGAAACTCAACCTCGTCTCCTCCTCTCCCCATGTGATACCACGGCTCATTTTTCAACACTTCCTGTAAAAGGTCTGAAAGTTCGAATCATACAGAAATGCTTTGACACGAACCAAACCTGTGTTCAGTTTGATCCGGACCGAGACTACCTCTTTTCGTCGGACCAAATTTCATCTGTTTGGTCCGGACCGTGGTCCGGGGAAGGTTTCACACGTGTAATTTTGATTCGGAAAAAAATGAAAAGCCTCTAGTGTGGGCACAGATCAAACTGGGCAAGAGCCATTGACACATTGTAATAAAGCCTGGATTTTATGACAGCATCGTTTCATATCAAGCATCAGAGAATTACAGACTCACTTATTCACTCCATTTTACTTGTTTTTGCTTATAAATATTTTCAACAAGATGAACAACTTTATGAAGAGACACACATGAGATGCAGTAGGAGTGAACTGGACTGGACCAGATATAAAGAAAATGTGGAAACAACGAATAAGTGCTTTGGTGTTTCCTTTGTAGGCTATTTCCTTTGGCAAACCTCTTGCGTGACGGAGTGTATGTTTGTGTGTGTGTGTGTGTGTGTGTGTGTGTGTGTGTGTGTGTGTGTGTGTGTGTGTGTGTGTGTGTGTGTGTGTGTGTCATGAAAACATGAAAACATGAACATGAACATGAACATGAAATTGGCGACCCCAACTGTGAACTATAAGAACTGCAGTAGTTCAGAGAATGTTTTTGCTATTCAGTTCTGCAAAAACACTTCTTATTACCGACAGCAAGAACAATCTTTTGATCCCTCACTGGACCCCTCACTGGACCCCTCACTGGACCCCTGCTGGACCCCTCACTTGACCCCTGCTGGACCCCTCACTTGACCCCTTCTGGACCCCTGCTGGACCCCTCACCCATGCTGGACCCCTCACTTGACCCCTGCTGGACCCCTCACTGGACCCCTGCTGGACCCCTCACTGGACCCCTGCTGGACCCCTCTCTGTCAACATGGGACTGTGTTATATCCTGCAACATCTCAGCTGACCTGGGACTTATGCAAGGATCTTATTTGTGGACTTCAGTGCAGCCTTCTCTTCTCACAGCCACAGCGACCCAGCTCTCCATGCCATCCTCGATCTGTCAGTGGATCTCCAGCTTTCTGACGGACCGGCAGCAGCTCGTGAGACTGGAGAAACTCACGTCCAGGACTCTCACCATCAGCACTGGCGGTGCGTTCTCTCCCCACTGCTCTTCTCCCTGTACACTAATGACTGCACTTCTAAAGACCCCACTGTCAACCTCCTGAAGTTTGCAGACGACACCACAGTCGCCGGCCTCATCCAGGACGGTGACGAGTCCTCTTACAGACTGGAGGAACAGCTGGCGGTCTGGTGCAGTTATAACAACATGAGCTGAACACAAGAACATCTGGGCACATGAACAGCTTCTCCACAGGCCATCTTCTGCACAGTTAACATACGCCTGCAGTGCAATACTCACACTGTTACTGTTTACTGCAATATCTTCTCAACTGATATTTATATGTATGCATACTATTCAAATAACTATATATAGTTTATTCTGACTAAACCCAACTGTGACCTTTTATTTGTATAGTATTTTCATATTTTTTATATTTTTATTCTTAGAATTTGTATTGTTTCTTGTTGTATTTGTATATGTGCACTGGAAGCTTCAGATTCCTTGTGTGTTCAAGCACACTTTCTGATTCTGAAATGTTTATAGTTTCATTCTTACATCTAAGATTTCTTCTGATTTCGGGATCTGATCCGCCATCGTGGGTGTTGTGTGTGTGTATGTTTGTGTGTGTGTGTGGGGGGGGGGTTCCCTCAGTCAAATGTCATAATAAACACAACCGTTGAGAAGCTTCTTCTACTTCAGTGTCTTAGAACTGAAGAACAACATACAAAATGCATATATTTAACCCTTAACCTCATGGACATTTTTCACTTTTTCAGTTTTTATCTTATTTTGGCACAAGTGTGTATTTTAATTAGAATTTTTTTCTATTTCACCACCATTTCCTTTAATAAATCTATTTTACACTAATAGTCACACAGAATAGTTCCACTCAGGACCTTAAGAACAAAACATTTCCCCATTGAAACTTTTAATCCCAGTGTCATTTAACTATTAAATGATGTAATCTCTGTTAACAGGCTTTCAATCTTTTGGCAAAGCTTCAACATTTACATTTTTACAATTTCTTTATCAGATGTTGCCATTTTCTCAGGTTTGGCCTATAAAGCAAATGCTCACGTTATTCCTGTTTTCTGCTTCTGCATATTATAGAGACAGCTGGATGAATTATGCAGTGATAATTGTGTGTGTGAGCGCTCAAGTGCACGAGAGAGACCGTGTGTGTCCGCGACCCGGGTTCGTTTGATTCATTACGACACGGCATTGATTACGGCTTTTGTTCACACAGTCCCGGGTCGTGTTTGCATTCACACAGAAGGCGTTCTGGCAATTTCGCGGGATCGACGCGCTGTGTGAGGTGCTCGAGTGTGTCCGAGAGCGCTCAACAGTGCACGAGAGAGACCGAGTGTGTCCGAGAGCGACCCGAGTGTGTCAGAGAGCGCTCAACAGTGCACGAGAGAGACCGAGTGTGTCCGAGAGTGCTCAACAGTGTCCGAGAGAGACCGAGTGTGTCCGAGAGCGCGCTCGAGTTCGAGAGAGACCGAGTGTGTCCGAGAGCGCGCTCGAGTTCGAGAGAGACCGAGTGTGTCCGAGAGCGCGCTCGAGTTCGAGAGAGACCGGAGTGTGTCCGAGAGCGCGCTCGAGTTCGAGAGAGACCGAGTGTGTCCGAGAGCGCGCTCGAGTTCGAGAGAGACCGAGTGTGTCCGAGAGCGCGCTCGAGTTCGAGAGAGACCGAGTGTGTCCGAGAGCGCACTCGAGTTCGAGAGAGACCCGAGTGTGTCCGAGAGTGCGCAACAGAGAGACCGAGTGTGTCCGAGAGTGCTTAACAGTGTTCGAGAGAGACCCGAGTGTGTCCGAGAGTGCTTAACAGTGTTCGAGAGAGACCGAGTGTGTCCGAGAGCGCGCTCGAGTTCGAGAGAGACCGAGTGTGTCCGAGAGCGCGCTCGAGTTCGAGAGAGACCGAGTGTGTCCGAGAGCGCGCTCGAGTTCGAGAGAGACCGAGTGTGTCCGAGAGCGCACTCGAGTTCGAGAGAGACCCGAGTGTGTCCGAGAGTGCGCAACAGAGAGACCGAGTGTGTCCGAGAGTGCTTAACAGTGTTCGAGAGAGACCCGAGTGTGTCCGAGAGTGCTTAACAGTGTTCGAGAGAGACCGAGTGTGTCCGAGAGCGCGCTCGAGTTCGAGAGAGACCGAGTGTGTCCGAGAGCGCGCTCGAGTTCGAGAGAGACCCGAGTGTGTCCGAGAGCGCGCTCGAGTTCGAGAGAGGCCCGAGTGGTTGATGCTCATATGTAGTGTTATGCTTTTTGTGCCAGATTAATGTTAAGTGGCAAATTTAGTAGTGTTTAATGTTTCTGTTGTTGGTTTTTTTGTGGGTCTCCATCAGGGTTACGAGTGAAGCATGAGCTGGGTTTGAGAAGTGTGTGTTTAATGTGTTATATATATTACTCATTCAGCAAGCGCTATACTATCAATGCATTGTGTTACCAAGTAGCAATGTAGCATTTATTGAATTAGCTAGTTAAAGCTACCCAAGTTTTCATGATTAAAAATTAAATGAAATTTTTAAGTTGTGTATGAATTAGCTTACTGAAATATTTCAAGTTAAGAGTAAATAGAAAGTATGAGTACAAAATAAAAATCTGCAAGTTCTGCTTTAAACGTTAAATTCCTTAACTTAATACAATTTGATGAAACTGATTACCTCAAATGATGAGTCTTGCCAACTTATTCAGGTTTACAGAGAGTGAAGTGAATTCTAGGCCTAAAGTTGAGAAATAATAATTTTGGAACTATTTGAAAATAACATTTGAATTTAAATATGCACACATTTGATTTGTATGCCTATGTCGAAACAGTTTAGTAACTTTGTTTTTAAAACTGTGTGTGTGTGTGTGTGTGTGTGTGTGTGTGTGTGTGTGTGTGTGTGTGTGTGTGTGTGTGTGTGTGTGTGTGTGTGTGTGTGTGAGTTTCACTCAGTCAAATGTCATCTATAATAAACCACTTCAGTGTCATAGAACTGAGAGGCAAGGATACAAAATACATTTAAGTCTTAACCTTATGGACATTTTTGACCTTTTCAGGTTTATTTATTCTATCTTATTTTGGCACAAGTGTGTATTTTAATTGGAGTTTTTTTTTTTATTTCACCACCATTTCCTTAAATAAATCTATTTGACACTATAGTCTCACAGAACAGTTCCACTCAGGACCTTAAAGGGATAGTTCACTTTGAAATTAATGTTTGGTATGTTTTAGCTTACCTCAAGGGCATCCAAGATGTAGGTGTCTTTGTTTCCGCAGTAGTTTCAATTTTGATATTTTTAGGTCAAACCGTTCTTGTCTGTCAGTCAAATAATGCAGGTCTATGGGGTCCACCTCAAAGAGCATACACAGAGAAGTCCAAATTAAACATGATTTAATGACTCGTAAATGTAAGGACACATTGATGGCCTAAGACACAAAACGAGTGGTTTGTGTGAGAAAACGAACAGTATTTATATCGTTTTTACCTCTTGTAAACACAGCCACGTCCGAGTGTTCTGAGATCGCGAGCGCTTCGTTCTTTTCCGGAAAGCACCAGAAGTGATCTCTCGCGTGTGTACGTCACTCATACAATTGTTTTATTTTTTATTTTTTTTAATTGTTTTCTTTTACGGCGGTTTAAACATCCCGGATAAGTGCAAATTAGGACCATTTTAATTAGCCGTCTTACCTACAATCTCTGTTCTGTGTAAACAATGAGTGACGTACACGCGCAAGACGTACAGTCACTCAACTGGTCACTGCCACTCGACCAGTCACTGTTAGGGGCGGCTGCTGCTCGACCAGTCACTGTTAGGGGCGGCTGCCGCTCGACCAGTCACTGTTAGGGGCAGCTGCCGCTCGACCAGTCACTGTTAGGGGCGGCTGCTGCTCGACCAGTCACTGTTAGGGGCGGCTGCTGCTCGACCAGTCACTGTTAGGGGCGGCTGCTGCTCGACCAGTCACTGTTAGGGGCGGCTGCTGCTCGACCAGTCACTGTTAGGGGCGGCTGCTGCTCGACCAGTCACTGTTAGGGGCGGCTGCTGCTCGACCAGTCACTGTTAGGGGCGGCTGCTGCTCGACCAGTCACTGTTAGGGGCGGCTGCTGCTCGACCAGTCACTGTTAGGGGCGGCTGCTGCTCGACCAGTCACTGTTAGGGGCGGCTGCTGCTCGACCAGTCACTGTTAGGGGCGGCTGCTGCTCGACCAGTCACTGTTAGGGGCGGCTGCTGCTCGACCAGTCACTGTTAGGGGCGGCTGCTGCTCGACCAGTCACTGTTAGGGGCAGCTGCCGCTCGACCATAGACTGTAAAAAACATGGACAAAGCGTCTGTGACGTCACCCATAGACTTTCCGAATAACGGTTCTGAAGCCATTTATGGGGGGTATGGGCGGCGCCATCTTTGAAAATCTTGGGAAAGCCTAACCCCGCCCACCTTCTGGTCAATCCATATATGGGTTAAAAGGGCGGGCTTTGTGTGAGACTGAGCCGGCCGGTGGACGCGCCTCTTCAGTCAAGCAGCCTCAGCTATCTGTAACATTACTATTGCGAGTGTACACAAATATAAGTAAACACTTTGCAGATTGAATGTCCTGTATGAACGAAATGACGAAGTATGTTTTTATGCTTCCACTGTTCGATCGCGCCCGCACAAAACACACACACACACACACACACACACACGCCTGCTTCTCTCTCTCACACACACACACACAGAAAGAATACAGAGGTGTTGTGATGTGTTGGGTCAGATCATGGCCGAGACGTCAAATAACAGGAATTCCACTCGGCGCAGCCCGTTATCAGCTGTCAATCAAGCTGTCAATCAAAGTTAACCACGCCCTTATTTGTCATACATTTTATATCTAAATACGATCTAAACTAATGAGTTAAAATGAACTAAAAAAATTCACCCCCGCACAGTTGTCAGGCACTCGGAACCTATCGAAAAATACAATAAAAGTCCATGGGACCAACCTGTAAAAGCATGAATTTATGCTGTGAAAACGGACATTTTAACATGGGGTCTATGGACATTTGCTCCCTTTTGGGACCTGCCCCTAGCGGATTTTACATGTACTGCAGTTTTTCGCACTTCCGGGTAGGCTCCATTTATCAGATTGGAATGTTGCCGCTTGCGCTCGACCTGTCAAGATTCACGAAAAGTTTACCCTTGACTCAGGACTTCCTGCGTCTGTCAATGAACTGCGCAACGTATTGAGGACATGCTTTACTTTTACAGAGGAGTTCAGACTTCAGTATTTTGATCCTGATTTTAATGAATTCATTAATTTAGAGCTCAATGAATGAGATCAAAGACAAGAGCACTTGGAGAGTGATTATCTTGCCAAGTGAGACCTTTATCACTTTATTTCCTATAGTCCAAGAAATGGAAGACCCACAGACAGTCTCCCCCATTTCAACCCAGTGCTCAGATAATGCAGCACTGGCCACACTTAACAGCAATGACACATTCACACAGTTTTCCTCATCTTCCTCACAAGTTCCATCTTCATTTCATAGAACCTCCTGGCCAGATCCCTTTCTGATACCTATTTTCATATGATGCTGACTACAAGCTCAAATCTGTCATCCTGGACTACATGGCAGAAGAAATAATGAAGTACTCAGCTTACCCCAGTAATTCCCAACTTGAAAAGCAGCTATAGCGTTTATCTTAACTCACCCCTGTTTGACAGAGCAAGGATCGTCCTCGGGGCCATTGGGGATGGAAAAACTCTCTTAAAATGAAGATGGCAAACAATCGCACTAAGCTTGTGCAACTTGGATGTCCAGAGGTCCTTGTCAACTCCCAGAAAAACAAAAAACGTGGCAAAGGCAAGCCTGCAAATATTAAAAAACCTAGGAGGGCAGAGGTCAATTATATTCCCTGCCATCCAAAGGGAATTACCAAGGAAAGCCTTGAAGAGGACAGAGTTTCAATGCTGAGTGACCTGACAAAGAAAAACACAGAGGCAGTGATAAGACAAAAGCTGGAGCGCACATTCTCTTACAGAAGGGAAGAGGTGGTCCAAATGCCAACCATAGCAGATTTCCAAAGTAGATGGCCAGCCCTGTTCCAGGTTAATAAAGTAAGTACCATACAGAGGTAAATATAGTGTATTAGATATATTCCTGTCTCTCTGTCTTGAACTGTATGTCTTTTTATGTCTTTACAGATAAATGCCGAATTCATCAGGATCACTACAGTTCCACTTCAGTCTTTGCACATCTCGACCAGCATTCTGACAGGCTCATCAAAGTCTTCCGCAGCGCCAAAGGAGTTGTTCAAAGAAAGATACACAACATTTTGGCTGTGTTGGATGAGGTATGTTATATTTAAGCTATGCTTTAAAACATTTAAATTTCTACACATGAACAGCTATTTTCATAACTTTTGTGTATTTTTTTCTAATATAAAATATTTGATCAAATATTAGATTTAACTGCATCATACTTTTCATACCTTTCAAACTCCTTTCATTCCTAAATTTATTTTTATACCTGGATTCTTCAATTCTGTCCACATTTTCCACATCGTGGAAATCAATATGTGTCACGGGTGTGGTGTGGGTAGAAGAAGGCAGGCTGAGTCAGAAGGTTCCAATTCCAACATTTACTTAAATATATCCAAAATCAAACGGTTACAGGCAGGCAGAAGATACAAAGCACCAGGTAACATATACACCAAAACCAGGAAACATTAACGAGAACCGACAAAGACAGACTGAACAAGCAAACTAAATACAAGTACAAATGAACACTAACGAGGTGAAGACAGGTGACACAGATGATAACGATGAACAGGTGGATGATGAGGGAGTGAGTTCAGGTGTGGAGACAAGAGGATCCTGGGAAGTGTAGTGCAGAGACAAGGACAGACAGGTGCAGACGAGGACTGTGACATTACTCCCCCCTCCCGGTAGGCGTGTCTTCACGCCGTAGAAGAGGGGTGGGAGGGTGGGCATCCTGGAGTCCGTGACAGGAAGGTGGACCAGGTGCAATGGGACGGACTCCAGGATGGTCCAGGCGGAGCAGGACGAGCAGGTGACCATGGTGGAGCAGGACGTGGGCGTGGCCAGAACGGAGCAGGCTGTGGGCGTGACCATGGCGGAGCAGATGACCCCTCGGGCGTCCAGGGCGGAGCTGTTGGACCCTCGGGCGTCCAGGGCGGAGCAGGCTGTGGGTGTGACCATGGCGGAGCAGATGACCCCTCGGGCGTCCAGGGCGGAGCTGTTGGACCCTCGGGCGTCCAGGGCGGAGCAGGCTGTGGGCGTGGCCATGGCGGTGAAGCCCCTTCGGGTGGCCATGGCGGTGAAGCCCATTCGGGTGGCCACGGCGGTGAGACCCCTTCGGGTGGCCACGGCGGTGAGGCCCCTTCGGGTGGCCGTGGGTCCTTCGGCGCCCACGGCGAGGGCCTATGGCCCCCCCCCAAAAAATTAATGGGGAGAGTGACTGGATGAGGGACAGGCTCTGGGACAGGCTGGGCAGACGTGACGTGACTGACGTGGACCAGCGGTGAGGGCTCGGCAGGGCTGGACGGGACCAGCGGTGAGGGCTCGGCAGGGCTGGACGGGACCAGCGGGGAAGAAGTCTCTGGCTGGACGGTCTCTGGCTGGACGGTCTCTGGCTGGACGGTCTCTGGCTGGACGGTCTCTGGCTGGACGGTCTCTGGCTGGACGGTCTCTGGCTGGACGGTCTCTGGCTGGACGGTCTCTGGCTGGACGGTCTCTGGCTGGACGCTGGACGGTCTCTGGCTGGACGCTGGACGGGACCAGCGGTGAGGGCTTGACTGGGCTGGACGGGACCAGCGGTGAAGGCTTGACTGGGCTGGACGGGACCAGCGGTGAAGGCTTGAGTGGGCTGGACGGGCCCAGCGGTGACGGCTTGACTGGGCTGGACGGGACCAGCGGTGAAGGCTTGACTGCGGTCTCTGGCTGGACTTTCCTGGCAGCACGTGCTGATATCAGCGGGGGATCAGCTATGCATGAGACCAGTCCTGGACGACCATAGACCAGACCAACGGCTGGCTTGATGGTAGGTCTGGTGGAGATGGCTGGAGATGGTGGTTGAGTGGCGATGTCATCAGCCTCACCAACGGTGAAGGCTGAGCCACTCAACCGGAGCACATGATCCAGGTATTGAGCAAAAGACCCTCGGATTGTCGCCGCTGGTGCCTGCTGGTATAGACGTTCGTCCAGACCGCACCAGAAGACGGTCTTCAAGACGTCATCTTTCCAGCTTACCCCATTTGAGATCTCCAGGAAGCCGGCGACATAGTTTTCGATCGGGTGACCATCCTGAAAATAGTGTGTCAGGCGATCGGCTGGGGTTGAAAGGAAGCGGGCAACTTCCATGCTTCGTTTTGGTCGGTTCTTCTGTCACGGGTGTGGTGTGGGTAGAAGAAGGCAGGCTGAGTCAGAAGGTTCCAATTCCAACATTTACTTAAATATATCCAAAATCAAACGGTTACAGGCAGGCAGAAGATACAAAGCACCAGGTAACATATACACCAAAACCAGGAAACATTAACGAGAACCGACAAAGACAGACTGAACACAAGCAAACTAAATACAAGTACAAATGAACACTAACGAGGTGAAGACAGGTGACACAGATGATAACGATGAACAGGTGGATGATGAGGGAGTGAGTTCAGGTGTGGAGACAAGAGGATCCTGGGAAGTGTAGTGCAGAGACAAGGACAGACAGGTGCAGACGAGGACTGTGACAATATGGCCCAAAACATCTTTTCCTATTCTATTTTACCTGGAAACGCTTCCAAACGCTTCCAACACGCTTGCGTGTCGCGTGAAAAATACGCAAGTGCGTATCTAAAAGTGGACTGGAACGCAGCCCGTGTCCCTGAATTACTTTTTCATTATCTACTCTCCTCCTTTCCTTCTGTCAAGTGACTTTCCTTCCATGTATATATTCCCTAGAGCAGAAAGCAAAATATTTTTTATACCGTACATACATTTTCAATGGAGAGACAGAAAACTCTCAGACTAAATCTAAAATATCTTAAAGGGTTACTTTACTGGTTTTTCATATTAAACTATGTTATTCCCTTAACATATGGCGCTTTTCCACTGCATGGTACGGTACGGTTCGGTACGGCACGCTTTGGCGCTTTTCCACTGCATGGTACGGTACGGTTCGGTTCGGTACGGCTCACTTGTGGTGCTTTTCCACTGCATGGTACGGTACGGTACGGTGCGCTTCGGCGCGCTTAAATGGTACCTGATCTGTTGAGGTTCCAAGCGTACCGTACCGGTACTAAAATGTGACGTGAAACACTGCAGATCACTGATTGGTCAGACAGACAGAATCGTCACTACCAGCGTCATTGGATTTGCGACACGAGACCGCTATACAGAGTCATATAACCAGTAGACAACAGCCAACACGGTAGCACCTGTGTTTACTTACTTGAAAAAAAAAGAAGAGATCAACACTTTAAAAAGGAAATGGCTGAATCGTGGTCGAGGTGCAGACAATCCTCTCGTTGGTTGCCTAGGAGCGGGTCCAGCGAGAGCTGGATGGGGCAAAACAGAATGAAAAAGTGTTCCAAGTAGCAGCTAGCTCAGCTCTTAGCCGCACACGGCTATCACCGGACCTACAAACAGTGTAACGATCAGTCCCACCCACTTTGAATGGGTACTAACTGCAGTGGAAAAGCAACCGAGCTAGCGAACCGAACCGTGCCGTACCGAGTCGTACCACGCAGTGGAAAAGCGAAGCCGAACCGAACCGTTCCGCGCCGAATCGAACCGTACCGAACCGAGCGTACCATGCAGTGGAAAAAGCGCCATAAGACGAGTTGATGCATACCTCTCAGGGCCCGTCCACACGAAGACGCGTTTCACTGTATACGTATACATTTTTTATCGTATTGGCGTTTCGTCCACACGGATCCGGCGTTTTCGGAGAGTGAAACCGCTATTTTTTGAAACCGGGTCCCAAAGTGGATAAATCTGAAAACGACGCCCTTGCAGTTTCGTGTGGACGGCCTATCCGTATATTTTGTGAAACGATGATGTCATCACCCCACGTGTCGACTAGTCAGACACGCTAAAATCAGTATAGGCCTACCAGCAAAAACAACTGCGACTACTTGCTTGAGTTCATGCTTCAGAAGCTACTCGAGCCTCTTTTATTTATTTATTTGTGTATTTATTTTAATTATTTGATTGAATTTGATTATTATTCAAAAAACGCACCTCTGCCCCTTCATGCTCACCGGTGACAAGGCGTTCGCTCCGACATTACATTTCTCTGTAGGCTACTGTAGGCCTAAATGTTGTAGCCATTAAAGAAAAGTTAGTTTCATATTTATGATTAAATAATGTTATTTTTTTCCATTTCATATATGTTGATTAGGCCCTATAAGTGAACAGCGTGAGTAAGATGCGCAATATCGAGACACATCATTTTGACCACTTCATTAAGTTTTGTTTTGTCTTCATTAAGTTTTGTTTTGCCTTTCTTTAAAGTGAATTTCGTTTTGTAAAAATTGTATCTTAATTTTAATCAATGTTTTATTAACGAATTGCATGGATAGCAGACAATAGCCTATATAATCAGGACATGAGGAGCCGACGCGGACGCAATATAAATTGCAACGCACGAGAACTGGAGCTTGTCTCATAAATGAACAGAAACTCAGAAATACCTATATCTAAGCTTTTAATGTCTACTTTTAAACAAAACAATTCAAAAAGAAAAGTAACAGACAACTCTAATAATCCGTATGAAGTGTGCATTTCTCTCTATAGGCACCTTCAAAACACTGTGAAGGTGGCGAGTCAGCATCGTCACACAAAACACTAGTTTATTAATAAACAATTCAAATGTCTCCTTGCTATAGGCTATTTGACACATGCATAATAATTAGGCTATTTGCCGTTTTTTTGTGGCAAGCTTTATGCGTCTGCAAACTAATCGACCATCGTGACTCATCCTATAAATGGTACAAAATAGGGATGACTCATCCCTATTTTGTACCATTTATAGTTTTTCATATTGTTCAATAAAGTTCTTGGTAAAAAAGAAAAGAAGCTATACTGTGCCTAATATTACTGTATATTATGCAAGGTTTATGCGCAAGTCTTCTTCTCTGTTTTTAGTGTATCTGTGTCAGAATTACAGCCCCTCGTACTGGTCTGGCATATATACTACACCGTTTTCAGTCGGTTTCAGTGGTTTCGTGTGGACGCAGATATTTCTTGAGACGACCCCGTGTTTACGGAATTTTTTTTTAGAACGAGGGAAAAAAAAAGATCGGATAGGGAACGCACCAGTGCGTGCACTGGGCCCGTCCACACGAAGACGCGTTTCACTGTATACGTATACATTTTTTATCGTATTGGCGTTTCGTCCACACGGATCCGGCGTTTTCGGAGAGTGAAACCGCTATTTTTTGAAACCGGGTCCCAAAGTGGATAAATCTGAAAACGACGCCCTTGCAGTTTCGTGTGGACGGCGGTATCCGTATATTTTGTGAAACGATGATGTCATCACCCCACGTGTCGACTAGTCAGACACGCTAAATCAGTAGCCATAGGCCTACCAGCAAAAACAACTGCGACTACTTGCTTGAGTTCATGCTTCAGAAGCTACTCGAGCCTCTTTTATTTATTTGTGTATTTATTTTAATTATTTGATTGAATTTGATTATTATTCAAAAAACGCACCTCTGCCCCTTCATGCTCACCGGTGACAAGGCGTTCGCTCCGATATTACATTTCTCTGTACTGTAGGCCTAAATGTTGTAGCCATTAAAGAAAAGTTAGTTTCATATTTATGATTAAATAATGTTATTTTTTTTCCATTTCATATATGTTGATTAGGCCCTATAAGTGAACAGCGTGAGTAAGATGCGCAATATCGAGACACATCATTTTGACCACTTCATTAAGTTTTGTTTTGTCTTCATTAAGTTTTGTTTTGCCTTTCTTTAAAATGAATTTCGTTTTGTAAAAATTGTATCTTAATTTTAATCAATGTTTTATTAACGAATTGCATGGATAGCAGACAATAGCCTATATAATCAGGACATGAGGCGCCGACGCAATATAAATTGCAACGCACGAGAACTGGAGCTTGTCTCATAAATGAACAGAAACTCAGAAATACCTATATCTAAGCTTTTAATGTCTACTTTTAAACAAAACAATTCAAAAAGAAAAGTAACAGACAACTCTAATAATCCGTATGAAGTGTGCATTTCTCTCTATAGGCACCTTCAAAACACTGCGAAGGTGGCGAGTCAGCATCGTCAAACAAAACACTAGTTTATTAATAAACAATTCAAATGTCTCCTTGCTATAGGCTATTTGACACATTCATAATAATTAGGCTATTTGCCGTTTTTTTGTGGCAAGCTTTATGCGTCTGCAAACTAATCGACCATCGTGACTCATCCTATAAATGGTACAAAATAGGGATGACTCATCCCTATTTTGTACCATTTATAGTTTTTCATATTGTTCAATAAAGTTCTTGGTAAAAAAGAAAAGAAGCTACTGTGCCTAATATTACTGTATATTATTGTATACAGCGCGCAAGGTTTATGCGCAAGTCTTCTTCTCTGTTTTTAGTGTATCTGTGTCAGAATTACAGCCCCTCGTACTGGTCTGGCATATATACTACACCGTTTTTAGTCGGTTTCAGTGGTTTCGTGTGGACGCAGATATTTCTTGAGACGACCCCGTGTTTACGGAATTTTTTTTTAGAACGAGGGAAAAAAAAGATCGGATAGGGAACGCACCGGCTTCGTGTGGACGTGGCCTGATCGCTGTCTTGCCGCGAACCTTTGTTAGATCTTATCTCAGCCCTGTTCATTCAATACAGGCCAAGAAGAGAAGCGACCAAACACCTCCACGTTTTCCCTATTTAAATACAGTTACTAGAGTAGTGTAACTCGACCAAGGACAGTGACACAAAATAAAACGTTGCTCTTTTCTAAGCGTGTAAAATGGATAACTATATTGTATGGCAGAATACCATAGCAAGTGCTTGGGAGCACTTCGACTCGGCGCAGTAATATCATCACTCGTGAAAAGTCCCCGCTCCCATTGAAATGAGAGGGAGGAGGAGAGGGAGCGGAATGATATTTCAGTGCGTTTCTATTCACAGTTGTTGTTCTTCTTATTAGCCTATTTGTTATTATAACTAAAATTGAAATAACTAAATTTTTGGAACAATTTCCAAAAATCATCATGGCGAGCTATGGTTTGAAAACCTGTGATGCACATGACAGGGAGTCAGCTGCCTTCACAAAGGGTTATGTTTGGTTCTTCTTCTTAAATCTTAAAACTTCTTAACTCTTGCCCATGCAAGTTTAGTGGGATGTTTTTTTGTTTTAACCAGTGTTTGTCCAGTTCTTAAATTCATGAAATGAATAAACAAAGGCTATTTGAATTATTTGCTTTTTTGGTGTGCTTACTGTAATGGCAAATTTTTGAAGGTATGGTAATGTATGCAACAATATGAAAGAGATGCATGCAAGCAATTCTAAGATCAGCACAATATTGTAATTTTACTCAATTTTACTAAAATGCATTAGATTGTGACATTCTTTTAGACCTACTAGAAAAACACATTGGTCCGTGTAATGAAGTTATATTTAACTCTGGAAAAATTACATTAGTTCAATTTAATACAGTAAGTTTGACTTTAAAGGAAAATTACATCCAGTCAATGTAATGCAGTTCAGTTTGATTTTAAGAGAATTACATTAGGTCATAAGGCCAAACCGTGAAAAGATGAGTGACAGGTCGGGGGAAGCTAGGGCTCTACCTCTCAGCGTCAGTTGCTCCTAATAGTGAGCATCACTAAATGTTTGCAGGGTTTGTAATAGTTGTGTATGAGTCCATCAGTTATCACCAGTGTGAAAAGATGGATCTCACTATCATAGTCACTGCTAGTAAGCAGTCAGATATGCAGAAAATGCTGGAAAAGCAAAGAATGTGCGCACAAAAGGTTAGATCCAAGTGCAGTGATTTTATTGGGGTAATCCAAAATCGTAATCAGCCAGGCAAAGGGTCAAAATCCACATAACACAGTCCAAAAAAACAAGAATCAAAATATGACAAGAAGTCCGAGGTGCAAATGACATTAAAAGGACTCGATGACTAAGGCCCCATCTACACTGCATGTCCGATTTTCTCCTCTCATGTGGCACAGATCGGATATGACCCATGAACGTGTAAGCAGGAAAAAAACGCATGGATTCCGATTTTCTCAGATCGGATCCCACTCATATGTGGTAAATCTGATATGAATCGGATACGTGCATTTTGTGCCATGTAAGCAGACAAATCGGATATTCCCCAGTAAATGCGAGTCGTACGTCATTAAAAAAGTGACGTCAACTCAGGGGGACACCACCAACTGCGCGATCCCATTATAGGCGCGAGGGAGAAGGAGGATACACACAGTGGAGCAATGCGGAGGGTTTTAAGTGTTTGGGGCGAAGAGACAGTGCACGCAAAAATGCAGGGTTGTTAAAATAAATCCGTGTTTGAAGACATTTCACGAGATATGGGGAGGCACGGTTTTAAGCGCTCGTGGCTACAGTGCCACCATAAGATAAAAAGCTTAAAAAACAAATATACAAAACGAAAGCAAAACACTGGATAATTTTGGATAAAACTGGATAAACACAGCACGAAATACAATGGATGCAGATATGAATAAAATTATCCAGTGTTTTGCTTTCGTTTTGTATACTTGTTTTTTAAGCTTTTTATCTGCGTTGGCTCTGTAGCCACGAGCGCTTAAAACCGTGCCTCCCCATATCTCGTGAAATGTCTTCAAACACGGATTTATTTCTGTAACAACCCTGCATTTTAGCCTGCACTGTCTCTTCGCCCCAAACACTCAAAACACATGAAACCTCCGCATTGCTCCTGTGTGTATCCTCCTTCTCCCTCGCGCCTATAGAATGTGATTGCGCAGTTGGTGGTGTCCACCTGAGTTGACGTCACTTTTTTAATGACGTTCGACTCGCATTTACTGGGGAATATCCGATTTGTCTGCTTACATGGCACACGCAAATGCACGTATCCGATTCATATCCGATTTATTACCACATATGAGTGAGGCCTGGATCCGATCTGAGAAAATCAGAATCCATGCGTTTTTTTTCCTGCTTACACGTTCATGGGTCATATCCAATCTGTGCCACATGAGAGGAAAAAATCGGTTTTTGGTCACTTGCAGTGTAAATGGGGCCAATCACAGAAACAAACAGGGTATATACGCACACAGATACTAACAGCTGTGTGCAATAATCAATGAGTGGCAAAACAGGATGATGGGAAATGTAGTCTGAGTGAAGGACACCGTGGTGGAAGAGGACCTCTGGTGGATACCCAGGGAAACACAAACCAGACACTGTGACGTGCAGGAGCTGGACGATTTTTTCCCATGAACAACCATTACAAAAAAACAAACAAACAAACAAACAAAAAAACAGGTGTGGATCATTCAGGTAATGACAAACAATATTAAAACCAAGTAAATTGTCTTGTGGACTATAGCTATTAAACATCTGTTATGTGAAAAAGCTTTTTTCAGTGCAGTACTAAATAGAAACAATGTTTGTATGATCCTTCTAAATAAATAAATAAAAATTACATTTTGGAGATTCTGAAAGGTGTATGTAAACTGATGACTAAAGTGTAAATGTAACAAAAATCATAATATTATTAGACACCAAAATGTTGCTATGGTCATCGATTTCTCATGTTGATATGGTTACTATGTCAATCATCGACCTCTGCCGCTCGACCAGTGACGGTCAAGTTGAGCGGAAGTTGCCCCAAGCAGTGACGGGTTGAGCGACAGCTGCACCAAAACATGAAAAAATGAGTGACAGGTTGGGGGCAGCTAGTGCTCTACCTGTTAATGGCCGAGGGGCAACTGCCACTCAACTTAACCATCACCGGATAAGCGGCAGCTGCTGTGACAGGTCGAGAGGAAGCTGCCCCCGGACCTGTCATTCAAAGTTTCATCGTGAGGGGCATTTTTCGCTCAAACCTTCACTGCTAGGGGCAACTGCTGCTCAACTTGACCGTCACTGGTGTTATTCTGATGACTGGGATCTGATCATGATGGGGATATTGAGCATTGATATAGAGCACCTTATCCCTCATCATCTCATACAGAGAGCTGTACTGAACCTGAGGACAGCAAACACTCCTGTACATCTTCTGGAAGCAGTGTTGCATTTTATATGATTTGTGTGTAAACACATACATGGATGATCACTGACTGACTGACAAAACCAAAAAAAAACTAATTAAAATAACAGGCTGTTTGTCCAAAGTGTTCCGGATGAGATTCATGTTATCATGAACTAACAGCACAGGATTACTTGTAAAACGTTTATAATTCTTAGTTATTTGTGTTAATTTCAACATGCATTTATGCATTATTAAAAAAGAAAGCGGTATCTGGAATGACTAAAATGTTTTAATATGATAACCCCCAAATGCGGACCTTAGGGAACCTTCCCCGTTTGTACTCGTTCAGTGTCAGTGGGAAATCAAACAAGCTTTAGAGGATCTTCCCTGTTTAGGGACTTTCCAGTCGGTCTCTGAAAACAGCTTTTAAAACAAACTGAGTTTTACAATGAAACAACTTACAATCAACGAGAGAGTCTCTCTAGTCCAGGTGTTCCTGGTGTTCCTCATGTACCGTGTCGAACCAATGGTCCAGTTCACTCGTCTAGTGTGAATTATCCTTGCGTTTACTAAGGTTTTTAAAGATTTAAATCCACTTTAAACTTGACTATTTCAGCTACAATCTCCACTTTACTGAGTTCGTTATCATAAAGTCCAGGTGTGTCGAGAGACGAGCTGTTCTTTCATCATGCAGATTCAGAAGATCTGGAGAATTCACTTCAGCTTCATGTTTCTTCTTAACTTCTTAAACCTCTGTTCTCCCAGTATAGTGTTTCCAGATGAGCTTTTCCCAGAGCCGATCCTGCCCATCAGAAGAACCCGGATCACTGGATCATCTGGACTGGAGCCGATCACAGACATCTCTGAAAGAGACAGAAAATATGGAGTATGAATATATAAAATAACGCAGACTCGACTGTATTGTAATTCCCTGCGTTGAGAGAAAAACGACAGCAGAAATGAACTCAAATGCCACTGAATATCATCAGTACCTAGCCTACATTAATATATTCATCAGCTCAGAGTGAAGCTGGATTAGATTGATTATAAAATCAAAAACTCAAACTAACAGAATGTATTTGTGTATTATTATTTAAAGTGTGTAAACGGACGGAGTTTAATACCAGGAAGTGTTTCCGCTTCTCCGGTCTCCATCTTCACTGAATCTGAACACATAAAGCTCATAAAGACGGTTTCTAGAAAAACACTTTAAAACATTAAAAAACTATCTCAATATATTCTTTAAATGATTTATGTTATCGATATATCAACATATGTGCATGAAAGGAATATAACCTCACAGAAGTCGCGAGCTGATATTCACTTTCACTTTCGGTTCCACGTGATTTTATTCCTCTCCGGTGCCGTGACGTTTTAGCGGAAGATCAAACGTTATCAGTTTGAATGGAGATTTGGCGCCATCTGGTGGACACTCAACAGACAACATTAAAACTGAGAAACTTCAAGCCGTTAAACAATCATGTACTTTCTGAATTGTAATTCATCTATTAATAGTATTGATCACAGGTTGAGGGAGTTTTGCAACACAAGCTGTTTGGAGAGAAGATTTTTAGATAATAATTGTCTTTTAAGAAATATTTCCAGTGTATGCTTGATTTTAAAACCATCAACAGGAACAGGTAACCATCATCACCTGACCTCAGTTCATTTCACTACTGAAAACGTGTTTGACACACACACTGTCACAGCATTCAAAAAAGACAAAAGATATAAGAGTTAAGAGCTCAAAGAGTCTGATCATGAATCCTTTTTCGACTTCTTTAGCCAAAACACTGTCTATACTTCGGGTTTCTTAATAGCTGACTGAAGATTATTACTCACGTGAGGTGAGTAATACTCTCTCTTTTCCAGCACTTCAGACACAATTGCTCCACTGCTTAAAGAAGATTAAAGAAAATAGTCCAACGCCGTGGTAACCCGGGCTCTTAAGAGAGCAGCCAGAAAAATGGAGCGAAACTGGAAGAAAACAAAACTAGAGGTATTTCGGATTTCATGGAAGGAGAGCTCGATTGCTTACAAAGAGGCTTTAAAAGCTGCTAGAACTGATTATTTTTCCAACCATATTAGAAGAAAATAAACATAATCCTAGGTATTTATTTGAACAAGTGGCTAAACTAACGAAAAAGAAAGCTTCAAGCCCAGAAGTTTCCAAGAAACACAGCAGTAATTGAACTTCTTAATGAACTTCTTCACTTATAAGATCGATAATATCAGGGACAAAATTATAACTATCAACCGTCAACTACAGTATCACATCAGGAGTGC